>CM061537.1:12556798-12767903 GCA_030545055.2 Neoaliturus tenellus | reverse complement strand
ATGGAAGTGGTTACTAATTGAGTATAATTGAAGCTGCAAACTCGTGCCGTATATTGCTCCCCCAGGGCTGTCCCATCCGTCTCTCCAAGCTGCCTAATTAATTGTGCATCTGCTAGCTTTCGAGTTGCAACCCAGTGGGTCACAATTTTTTCACTAAAATCCTTTGCTTCGTTTTACTAAATATTTTAGAATAGGTTACTGTATGTTTATCGATATCCAACGTAAAAACAATAGTAATCCTCGAGATATTTCTCCCCCAAGAAAAATTCCATGTGTCACAATACTTTTTTTCATTTTCAAAATAAGAAAAGTTTGTTATTCTATACTTATACTTCTAATAGTTGAACTTAAAGTTGTGCATTATTCTACTGGTAAATTTATAGTCGATAATATACAAAAATGTATTACCAAAACCAATTGTTGAGAAAAAGTGTAAATAATTTGTATTATAGTGATTAAACAACACAAAAATAATATTTATTAACGCAAATACCACTGCACAATGCAAACCAAAACAGGTGAGTAAATTAGAGTGGATTAATCAAACAGCATTGACATTGAGTATTCAGTTATGATAATGTCAGTGAAGGAGTGGTCCAGACGTCGAAACCAACTTGAGGGTAGCATTCACCATACAGCCACCCATCGATCCATTGAAATAGTTTCTAATTAAATGAAATCCATATACATTTCAATATTCGTCAATATTAGCCTTATAATAAAATTACCATGCATTTTAATTTAAAATGGTAATTAAATTTGTTTACATAAAAACTTTATAAATGCTAAGGAAAACATAACAGGTCCAATCAACATTTCAGTACACAAAACGTATTTCAGATTCAGTTATGATAATTGGATTCAAATAGCATTTCCTCTTCCTAACACAGCTTGACGTAAAATTCTTGAAAACACGGAAAAAATCGTAGTTTACTTTATTCTGATTCTTATCATTTGTGCATATCATATATTAATGATAATAGGATGATTTTGAATCAATAGAATATTGCATTGGTAGTCTTAATAAGGACCGAATCGAAGAAATTAAAAAGTTTCGTTTATTGTGAATGCAAGTATGGTAAATATGACTGAGAAATGAAAGGGAATTTTGTAGAAGAGTAATAAACTATGTTTTTTTAAAGTTATTTCAAATCAAATATACTTTTATATTATTTTTTTTCTATTTGATAAACCTAATAGTTTTATCGTAAGAAGTGCTGATATAATGCGAAAAGTGATACCAGGCCAATGTCCTGAAGCAAAGGTAGAGTTTTTTTTTTTTTTTTTAGTGGGTAGGCTACTACATTTGATTATATCAGTCCCACATTACATTTTTGGCACCCGCTTGAGGAAAAGACATCTTTTCTACTCTCCATTCAAAAATACCCGGTAGCACCAGACCTGCGTAAATATTAACATACATGAAACGAAATTGCTGAAAAAAAGAAAATTAGAACTTCAGAAAATACATGATTGTGTTTAGACATAATTTTTTTATTAAAAAAAAACATAAAAAATATTTTTTTCCAATTATACACAGGGTTCATATAAAAATAAATTTGTTATTTGGTATAAGGGTTTTGTTATAAGGTTATTAGTAAGACTTGACATTTGTATAGATGGAAAAGTTGCATATGGTAAAATGTGACGTTTCAAATACAGTAAAATACCTTAATTCCAAAACTGTTTAAATTTTTATTTATTCGTTTGACTAAATACTTTTGAGGAAATTATTAAGAAGCTGTAAAATATTACTATTTGCATAAAATACGATCATAAAACTTTTCAATACCACAACTTTGTAGCTATAATGGAATATAATGGAATTAATTATATGTTTTGTTGCATGAATTGCACAAAAAAATTTAATACATGTTGAAATTTATTTATTAAATAACGATGTAAAGAAATAACAAAATGTGTGTTACTCAGCTTTGGGAGTTTATTACTAATTGAATCTAATTGAAGTTGTGAATGAGTTTCCTATATCCTTCGGGGGATAATTTGTCTAATGTAGGAAGTAATTAATTTGAGTTTACCAGCTTGAGTTTGGGGAATTGAGTTGGGGGAGAGTTGGAAACAGCACTTAACCCCCGTATTATATTGTTTCATCAGTAGAATGCTTTTTATGTTTATATGGGCTTAGCTATTGATGGGATCAAATGAGTTATGCTGATTCTACTGCAATTCATTGTATTCCCATACTTTTTATTAAACTTTGCGATTCTTTTTATAATGCGACTTATGTAAGTAATCTCAAATACTTTGATGATAGTTATTAAAACTAAAAAATAATCAATAAATCTAAAAAAATATGTTTGCTGGTTAGTTAAAATAAATTTAAATTAATCACAAGTTTTTGTTTGTCTAGTTCAAAATACTAAAAAATCTTAGACTTGTTATTAATGTGGCTTGATTTATAACGAAAATAGTAACTACTATTAGTTCAATTAAAAACTAACGCATCAATAAAATTAATAAATGATTATTCTAATAGTCCCATACACCAATAGTTCCAAACGACTATTCAGGTACAAGGAATGGCAACAGTCGTAGAATGTCAGGGGGACTGCAGTCATCAATTTTGCAGCCTTTCCCTCATTTAAAGTACAACGTTGCTCTCTGCTTAACTGATACACGACTAAAAAATAACTACAATTGTATCAGTTACAAAAGAGACTACTCCTTGTAAATAAAATATTGTTTGTTAATTTACGTTAGTTAATTTGAGTAAAGTAGATTTTTTATGTATTTCTGTAATTGATTTTATGTTGGGTAAATTATACAGAGTGTCACAAAAATACTTAGCCGGATATGAACATTTACATTCTACACGTCAATATAAATCGAAATTGTTCGGTAAATTTTCTGTAACGGCTTTTTGTATTCAGTTTATATTTATTTGACTTAAGCCTATGTGACATAAGTTTTTAAGAAAGAATAGTTATTTTAGTTTTTTTTTCCAATATGATGGCTCTTTTAAATTTTATAAAACCAAATGTCTAAAAAAAATGCTTTTTTACATTTTTTCGTATAAAATTTTGAATTTTTATAAATAAGTAGTAAAACTTAACACGTTTTCATAATTTCATAATTTGGGATCACATATTTATTGTTTGAGAAATATATAGCCTTCAAAATGTGTTATTTGGTTAACCACGTAAAAAATTATGTATAACTCAAACTGATTTGAGTCTTTTAGGTGGTTTTAAAAAGTGTTGGACCTTTCAAATTATAAAACAATAAGATATAAGGGATAATACACGAGTTTTCTTACAAAATCTTTATTCTGCATACAGAATCAACCATTAAGATATAAACACATCCATGATACCGCAGGAAAGAAACACGTGATTGATAAATTGAAAAATTGTATTGCCTTTAAGTAGAAACTTATTGTTTCCGTAACAATGATTTTACCTTTAAAGAGTTTACATAAATTTTTATTTGTTACTGGCCTACCACAAATATAAATAAATAATGAAATGAATTGAATAGTAAAGTTTTTCGTTATTAATTTGAAATCCATACCGATTTCAAAATTGGAATACGTTAAAATGAATATAAACTAATGTTTGCAATTTAATTAGCAAAACTATTTCCACTTTGGATATAAAGTCCAAAAAGCTAGAGTAAGAATGAAATTTCGGAACAAAAAAGTAAGAACGAAGTGCGTTATGACAGCTGTCTGAACCTCTCGACAGGTCTGTAACATCATTCATTTGAACGAACCTCTTTTTTTGTTTTAATAGCTTCATAAAACATATGAATCGACGTTGAGTGTTAGTATTTTACATCTTAGTTTATAAAATAATGTTTTTAATTCTATTTGTGAGCACTTGAATTACTAGTAAACTATAAACAATGTTTATTGATTTTGGTAACAAAGGTAAAATATTAGCATTAACCCAAATATATATATATATATATATATATATATATATATATATATATATAGATAATTAATGTGAACAATGTTATGAGCAATTAATAATTATAATAACATTATATTTTCCTAACTCAATACTCAATCTGGTTCTTTTTCTAATTAGAAAAGTAGCTTATTTTTATGAATTTAATTTAACTTAATTAAATTAATCTTTCGATTAATTTAATTGTTATCTATTAACAAGATATTTTAATAAAAATTTTGGCAAAACTAGGTTTTATTAAGATTAGCATTTGTGAAAATCTCCACACTGTACCTTAAACCGTTTAGGATTTAATATTTTTTGTAAAAAACACATTCAGACAGACGGAAAACTAGACGCCATAGACCCATATTCCTACAGTGAAATGTGTTTGTCTTGACCTAAGCAACAACTCTGTATGTAGTTGTCTAGAGAGTTACGGGACAACCTCTATAAACTATATGTATAATTCAGTGTAAAACAAAGTAATATTAAAAAAAAAATTATCTTCGTATTTAGTTTTAAATTTGTAAGAAGCTTTAAATGACCCGCTTAAGAGTTTACACAACTCATAAGCTTATGAGTATAAGAGTTAAATGAGAGGCTTAAGAGTTTACACATTTTTCACTGGTCCGCCAATTATGCACTTCAATTTAAAATGTTTTCCATGAAACTTATTCAAAGTTCTTTGACTTTAAAAATATGCTAGTACATTTTAATGGTTATCTGCTTAAACTCCTACCCTTACTTAATTTCCTATATGAAATAGAAAATTTTTAGTCTTGAAAGATTCTTTGTGGCTTCTGAAGATTTAATGGTTGATGGAACAGTAAGACCTGTTTGGAAAGCCAAGTCACGAATTCGTTGATCGAAAGAGGCGGTTGTCGTTTCCTGTCATCTCCGTGGCTTACAAGAGTGTTTTATTATATTTTAGAATCCAACGATTTATATAGGGCTACTAATATTATAAAGTTAACATGGTAAAATATAATAACAACTGTTAAGAAAGTCAAACAAATTTAATGTCATTTTTTATGTCATATGAAAATTTAAGAATGTCTCGTTAGTTCTATACATCTAATGAGATTCCGGGCTCAGAACCTGCCACCAGATGTTTCAACCCAATTTATAATTACTATACCAATAGGAAATATTAAGCTCTCTCCTTTGTGGTATAGTTCGATCGAGAGGAATAGTAACCTTTTGAGATTTTCTGGGTCACGAGAGTATTTGAGCCGGCGAGGGCAAGACACCACGTGAGTATCTCCTTGAAGAAGTACCTCGCGTGATATGCATCGAGTTCATTCGTTGGCGGATGAATGAGGTCAGTAACAGACACCGCAAGCATTGGAATTTAAAGCCAAGGGGCTACAGACTAAATAGCCTCTTGCTCTTTTACGTGAGCCTTGGCATAAAGAAAAGTAGGTGACAGTAGATAATTGGGCAGGACACTCAATACCGACCTTTGGAGTTGAACCCGGCACCTTGAACTATTCTGGGTAAACTTTTAAAGTAATAAAATTCAATATGTCACAGGAGTAAAATATCATCTCACACCAGGGTATGGGAGGTCCGGCGGTGTAACAACCTGCCACTACTCGACACCCTCTGAGGACGACTCGCTGGCAGACTTGGGTGATACCTCTCCTCCAATTTAAAAAATAATCTAACATCGTCTCTAAGAGACAAAGCAAGTAATTAAAAGTAGGGTTTTGCCAACCTTATAGAGTTGTTACTTTAGAAAAATACCCCCGGCGCAGCATACCTGCGTACTAAAAGAATTTCCAACAAACTGAGGTATATTTTTTCCCCCATGAACACCAAGGCAATGAGGCAGGAGGTTTGCTGCCATTAGGCTGTTGTAAGTAAATATAGGATAATACCTTCCACTGTGCAGGCAAAACTATCTTAGTATAATAAAATACCATTATTTAAGTTAATTATTATAATATTGATTGACATTTACATACTAAATTTATTTATTTTCTTAATTGCTAATTTTTAGTATCATGATTTTTTTTATTCATACAAAATATTAAAATGAGCATACTATATATCAGTAAATATATATTTATGCGACTTTGTCCGAGTTAGGTTATTTTATTTTCTTATTTTCAAAATTCAACCAAAGTTATTATTTGAAATTTTCTATTAGAGTTGTATAAATATCATCATAAAACTATAAGTTGTATAAAGAGTTGTATAAAGTATAAATATCATCATCAAACAACTACCTCATAGTCAAAGACGATAGTGCCAGTTTGTTATTTTCTAATTATAAATTAAGTTCAAGCATAATGGATTGTTCAGTTACTCAGTACTTCGTACAAAGAAATATTTATAAAAGAAAAAATATCGCAACTTATAGAAACTAGAGAAACAATCATATATTACAAAAAGCAATAATCTAAATACAAAAGAGTATTTATATTTTTAAAACAATAAGCTATAATTAGAACGACCAGCGTGGTGCGCTCTGACTTTAGCTTCTTGAATATTCATTCTAAGCTTAATATTACACTGTTATTGAATTACTTAGCGAACATCTTGGAGCCACAATTTAACTTTGTAATTCCCGCATAAGGCATATCAATTGCAAATAGTAAGGCAAATAAAGTGTTTAATTGAATCATTCTTTGTATTAAAATAAAGGTTTGCTTTTAAGTTTTATACGAGTACCTGATCAGTTACATTACAAATAAAATTGTTATAATTTAAAATAACTGATGCATCCCAATATTATTTCAATGGTATTTCTATTTATAATTATTAAAAGAAATACAACTTTAAGATTTTTCATGGTCGTTATCTAAGTAAATTTACAAAAACCCATTAGAAAGTAGACAGCGAACTTCATTTGTCATAAAATATTTCTTTAATACTAGGAAATAGTCATTGACATACTAATTAATATAGTAATTTGAAAAAAAGTTAATAGTTATAAAAATTCCAATTTATAGTAAAGAAATCATCCATAAAAACTGTTATCCAGATAGTAATACATTTTTTATGTTTATTTTAATCTCAATGGCTGACAGTTGTTCAAAAATTCAACAGATATAATTTAACGGAAGTAGTGGGGTTTGGTTACTTTCAAAACGGAAGTCGTGCCAATTGCCAGCCGCTGCCGGCCAGCTGCCATCGGCCAGCTGCCAAATCAGTCGCTGCCGCCATATGCCATGCCATATAGCTTTAGGTGGGGAGAGGCTAAATCAAATGAAGGGGTGGAGAAGGGGTGAGGAGATGGTGTTAATTTTTGAAGTAGGAGTTAGTGTATAAAGGAGAGGGGATAATTGCTTCAAGGTCATATGGAGGGGGTTTTAAAAAAGACTGAACTGCAAGAGTTCAGTTTATCGGTGATCATCATACAGGTCAGTCGAAACCGACAAGGGATTGAAGAATAGCTTCTACATCATTTATTGTTGTAGAAGATACATCTGGAACTTGTACAGGGTTCTGAGGAGTTGTTGAAGTTGAATTTGTAGAAGGATTTTCCCTTGGATGAGTTGTTGATGATATTTCATGAACTTGAACATTTTCTTGGTTGGTTTCCATTATTATTGTAGTGTAAATTAGAGTGGAGATGTTGTTAGCTGAAGAGCATAGAAGATAATGAAGTAGGAATTATTGTCGGGGCCCTTATATAGGGAATGGTGGGGGTAAAATAAAAAAACTTGTTGAACACAGTCGATAGGTGTAACAAGTTGTAAGTTATTTAAGTGTAACATAGAACGTAAAATGTCGTAAATAACACTATCATCAACATTAACCTGAGAAGTTGTTGAACAGTATAATGGGTTAAAACTGTACTTCTTCCTAACTCTATTTAAATTAGTTTTACACTTTGAAATTGAAGGTTTAGAAGTACTTCGTAATATCTGTTGTGTTCGCAAAAGCTTTAATTTTAAACATTGTGCAGTCATTATAATCGATGTGTTAAGTTCAGAAGTTAAAAGAAGACTGAGATATAAAATGAAGTGTAAAAGAAATTGAAACAGAAAGCCAGAGTAGTAATTTTATAGGTTAGAATTTACAAAGGCTATTTCATGGATAATTCTAACCTCAAACCTAGTAAGTGAAGTAGTCATAACATAAAACTAACGAGAGATGATGACCGAGCGGATGCGAGGCAATGAATGTTTGTAGCGAGATAAACTACCCACCTTTATAGAGGCAATAACTCCAGCCAGATGGCGGCAGATGGCAAGCAAATGACTGGTTGACCGACTTTCACTTGAGTAGTAAGAGAAGTAGGGTTCTGTGTCTATCCCTACTCCTTGGGGTCAATGACCGACCGGAAAGGTCAATGACCTCCCCCCCCCCCCGAAAAAATGGAGCCCCCCCCCCCGAAAAAATGGAGCCCCCCCCCCTTCCCCTACTCTTTCCCCCACTCCTTCCCCCACTCCTCCAGGTCAATGGCCGGTCACCACTGGTTGTTGACTTTATGTGGTGAAACCAGACTAAATATGGCAGCTGCCATGGATAATTCTAACCTCAAACCTGCTGCGCATGCAACAATTTCTCTGGATCGGAATGAGTCTATGCTATGCGCATGCGCCTAGTCTTGTATTACTCACTTTAGCGCTACTGCACATGGATAATTCTAACCTCAAACCTTGGTTTTGTGTTGTTGCGCATGCGCCGCTCCCCACTTCTTTACCTTTCTTTTATACTGCTGTGAACTGGACTGGATTGAACACTGTACTGGAGTGAAACAACTTCCCCCACTCCTTGAAAACCCGAGGAGCGATAGGAGCTATACCTTTGCTTCAGTTGCCAACAAACTTTCATAGCGAAAGGTTGTTGGCGACTCAGCAAGAAGTTTCAAATATATAGTAGGCCTATATATATTTGAACTTCTTCTACTATGTTGCGTTTTTTAATGCAATGTGGTATGTGTGTGTGTGTGTGTGTGTTTAGTTGTAAGGTGTATTTAATTTAAGAAATAATTTGCGCATTGCGATGTTAGTTATAAGTTGGGTTTAGCATTAAAGTGTATTAATTTTTAAGAATAATGATGGTATTTAGCATTAAGGTGTATTAATTTTAAGAATAATGATGGTATTTGGTTGTGTTGAATTATTTGGTTTTTAATAATGATGTGTTGGTACTAATAATTTATGTTTGTTTTGTGCATTTGTTTTGCCTTACAGCTAGATGTTAGGGGGTAGATTAACTGTAAATTCAGAAGTTCAGTTGAACTTCATTTAAAATGGGTGGGACATCCGCAAGTCGGACTTTTTTTTGCATTTTGTTTAGGAATATGATGGGTGGGATTAGTTTGGGTGGGGTTAGAGTTGCGTTTCTGCATTAACTGTTCCAGTTTCCCTGAAATTAATGGTTACGCTTTGATGCGGACGGGAAGTTACGCTTTGATGCGGACGGCCCAGGGACCTCCCTTGCAGAACGTAACTAGTGGGTTGGGAGTGGGAACCGCTAGGCAAACAGGGTGGTGGGAACAGTATTACTGTTCCCATCACCTTGGATCATTATAAATCTTGAATGACCTTGACCCACTTTCGGAAAGGTCAATGACCCCCCCCCCCGAAAAATGGAGCCCCCCCCCCCCGAAAAAATGGAGCCCCCCCCCCTTCCCCTTCCCCCACTCCTTCCCCCACCTCCTTCCCCCACCTCCTGGGCCAATGACCGGTCATGACCGGCTGCTAACCCCTCTCATTTGCATACCGTTATAAAAGCCGAGCCAGCCGCGGCCAGTGTTTCATTCTGATTCCAGACGTTACGCTGCGAACTTAGAGTTATAACCATGTCTTCTGTACCGACTACTACTTCTACTTCGACTTCTATTTCTACTACAGCTGTTCCTGCATCTAAGAAAACTCTTCGCCTCAAAAACCTTCCTGATTGCTACAAGAACCGACTTGCATCTCAACCTTCAACTTCTAGAGCTATTCTTCCGCCAACTAACACTTCTAGACTTCGTAGTATTTTTTCACCGCCTTCGCCTTCGCCTTCAAAGGACTCCGCACCACCATCAACTACTATGCCGCCACCGCAGAAGCCAGTTCATCACTATCCTAATACCCCTTCCGTTGAAACCATTGTTCATCGTCTTAGCACACCTATTATCCCACTATCACCATTGCCTCCTACCCCACCACTTAGTACACCTAAAGATCATACCTATCACAAAACTGATTCCTCTCAATCTGCTACTAAACCATCTCCTAAATCAGCTCCTAAACCAGCTCCTAAACTTACTCCTAAACCTACTCCTAAACCCGCTCCTTCAGAGCAATTTCAATTATTACAAGAAGAGCGTCGTAGGGCATTTAGCCGTCCCACTACTTGCCCTGAAATGCTTACTAGGGGAATTAAGAAAGGATCACCTTGTGGGAGGAAATGTGTAAAAAACGAAAGTTTTTGCCGTGTACATGTCGTAAAACACATTTCTGAACCACAAGTGACAGAAACCCCCACTGTTGAATACCAATCCAAAATTATTGGTGTAAAAGGAAATAGGCTTAAGAGAGGTTGTGTCTATTTTTTTGAAAGTGTTATTGACAACGAACACATTTTGGCAACTTGTAACGGCTTAAGATATAATATTAAAGTGATTGAATCCTTGCGCAAAGAGAAATCAGTTTATGAGTTAGACTCTAAAGACTATCTCCTCAGACACAAACTGGATGGTATTACAAGGTGGGGGCGTAGCAAGTAAATTCACATAGCTTTTTCCAAATTATTGCTTAAAAAAATACTGGGGGAGAAACACAACGCGTTATAGCGTTGTGTTTCTCCCCCATTATTTTTTAACACTCTAAGTCTCGTGACCTACTTTCATGTGAGTAGTGAGTAAAGGATGGTTCTGTGTTTGTCTGCATTCCTTCGGGTCAATGACCGGACCTGAAAGGTCAATGACCCCCCCCCCCGAAAAAATGGAGCCCCCCCCGAAAAAATGGACCCCCCCCCTTCCTCCTTCCCCCACTACTCCTTCCCCTACCAGTCCTTCCCCTACCACTCCTCTTTTCTTTTTCTTTTCGTCTTTGTTTTCCTCTACGAGGTAACCTCGTATTGGCTCCCCCTACCCTCACGGGTAGTCCGTACCTGGCATTAGCCTCAACCGGACCAGTCTTGCGACCAAGGGAGTTATGGAACATTTGTCCCAAATCACATTAAGGCGGATTAGACCCCCACAAAACCTGGAATTCACTAGGCCTGTGGTACTCAGCCGGCGGTGACCCAAAATGACCATCCGCTGTGAGTGACAGTGGCACCACTACCCATGGTACTTCTCAGCTTTCGTTTGTGAGCAACGCCCCCAGATAAGGCTGGAGGGCCCCCCACAGCCGAAGCTGTGTGCCGAGCATACCGACAACCTCTGCCCCCTCGATTCCAACCCAATATCCGGACTGGCCGAAGCCAGGGGCTTGAGCCGGATCCCGAGGTCCCCATTTTAGGTTTTACTTGGGTCATGGGTGGATCCCAAGCGGAATAACTAGGTCACTGGAAACCCGCACGCCAAAGGCGCCGGCTACACTGCAACCATACCCGAAGGCACGGAAGCCCCAGATCCCCGACATCCTGACTCATTCCCTCCCTTTTTGGGGGGAGGCTGGAGTGAGACACCCAGTAAGCGCGCGATTGACACAAGGCCACCTCCGCCAGGGCTCGGAACAGCCGAAGCTGCCCTACTTCAGTTGATAAAGGGAGCCACGCCCGTTACCCAACTCAGTGCTTCGAGCTGGGATTGGGTAGTGGACATCCCAGTTCTAGGGGTGCAGGCCCTGAAGTACAACATACACCCCACCTACCACTCCTCTGGGTGAATGGCCGGTCATGACCGGTTGTCTACTTTCATTTAACCGTTATACTAGCTACTCCAGAGTCTTCATTCTAATCCGTGAGGCCACTGCCGCAACATGCCTACTCTATTAGAATTATGTTTGCGACAGATAGTTTCAAATATAGTGTTGGTGGAACTTGCATTTCAAGATGCAAACCTTCCACTAACACTACGTCAAGAAGTGTATTCTTTTTATAGGGAAAATTTTGGAGTTTTTCATTACCTTAAGTATAAATTTATGGATGGAACAAATATGTGTCCAGAATGCGGTTCGGCTGCAATAGGAAATGGAAGATTGGATTTTATAATAGATGGTGGAGTTTATGAATACAAATCTTACTTGTCATACAAGTTTATCATCCCAGAAGAAGAAAAATGCGATATTTGTGCACTTAATTTGTACAAGTTTATACAAGCCGATCCTGCTGAAATCCATTTGGAAAACAACATTGAAGTCCCTTATTTTTTTATGCCTTAAGCTCCATAGCAGTCCACCAAACCCAGCCAAACGGCCCTTTTCAGGGCCACCTAAGACTTAAATTTAGGGATGTAAGCTATTTAGCTTACATGCGACTTAGCAGAAATAAGTTCTGGTACATGGCTAGTTTGATCCGTGTAGTAGTAAGCAAAGGAGGGTTCTGTGTCCATCCCCACTCCTTAGGGTCAATGACCGGACCTGAAAGGTCAATGACCCCCCCCCCGAAAAAATGGAGCCCCCCCACCCGAAAAAATGGAGCCGCCCCCCCCCCTCCCCCACTCCTTCCCCCACTCCTTCCCCCACCTCCCGGGCCAATGACCGGTCATGGCCGGCTGCTAACCCCTCTCATTTGCATACCGTTATAAAAGACGCGCCGGCTATGGCTAGTGTTTCATTCTGGTTTCTTCCACCACTCTTGTTGCTTCGCCGCTCTTGTTGCTTTGTTCCTGCCAGTTTTAATATCTTTATTTTTAAAATGCTTCCTTACTTTAATGAAAATTTTAATCCTTCAGAAAATGCAGATGTTTTTCAACCACCTGAAGATGGTTTCCAACATCATGAAGAAGATGCTTTCCAAGAACATGAAGAAGATGTGATAGAAGACATGGATAATAGCAGTGAAGATGAAAGTGAAGATGACAGTGAAGATGAAATTGAAATTAATGAACAATTCAAAGTATATTTTATAGAAACACAATTTCCTTTTGATGTAGTTGAAAGATTTATTTTTGAAGCACATAGATGGCTAAATTTAGGATTCAACATTATAATTGGTTCACCTATTGTCTACAATAACAGTAACTTCTTCCTTCTAACTCCAAATGATCGAGAACAAATTCTTACTTGGCAGGACGATGTGATGAGATCATACGAACTGAACATTGGTGTTGGGTACTTTGTTGCAAGAGTGGCTTAATAACCACATTACCCTTCCCCCACCTCCTCCTATCCCTTCCCAATCCTTATTCCTTCCCCCTCCCCATATTTAAAATTTATAAAAGTGGGGCTATGAACCTTCAGGTTTCTAGTCTGTACTCGCACTTTGTGCCGTGAAGTACATCTCTTGTATTTTTTTTCTCCACCTTTTAAAATATTATTTGTTTGAAAAAATGCCTCCTAATGTGAATTACCATTTTAATTCTTCCGAAATTTCCGATGTTTTTGTACAACCTGAAGACATTTAAATAATGGTAGTGAGAGTGAGAGTGAAGACGATGATGATTATAGTGTTGAACTTAGTGAAGAACGTAAAGTCATAGCAATTGATCCACAATTTAAATTTGATACAATAGAAAAGTTTATGGTTGAAGCTAATAAATGGTTAAATTTAGGATGTTATATACGAATTGACTCTTTTATATTGTATGGTGATAGTCATTCTTTACTTGTCACACCAAATGACAGAGACGGCATGTTGCAGTGGGCAAAATCTATGATGGAGTGCTATGAACAAGGTGTAGACACTGGTGGCTATTTTCTTGCACAAGTAGTGTAATAACAAAAATTACCTTTCCCCCACCATACACCCTATCTCTTCCCAATCCTTATTCCTTCCCCCTCCCCATTTTTAAAATTAATAAAAAGGCGGGCTATGAACCTCCAAGTTTCTAGTCTGTACCTACACCTTGCGGCATGAAGATGCTTACCAGAATTGATGGTTTTATAGCCAATGATATTAATATATGGAGTTTGATAACAAACTTACGGATGAAAATTGAAGAAAAAATTATGGCAAACAATGAGCTAGGAGTTATAGTTTTTGTTTCATTAGTAGAACATTTTGAAATTTTGTATAGTATAAAAGTAACAATTAACAATATTAATGAACTATTTCATTGGACAATTTTTATTCGCAATAAAGTTGAAGAGCAGAAAATTATAGTAGATGTGACAGCAATGAAATATAACCTAGATAGAGAAGAATAGATATAAACCCCCTCCTATTACTTGGTTTTGCAAAAATAGTGGGGGTAGGAGTATATATAAGACTAAGTAAGCAATGCATAGTTTGTTATTTGAAGTAAAAGAAGTAGTAAGGAAACATGTTGTCTAGAGATACTCCATTTATTAATTATTCTCAAGTTAAAGATGTTTTTGAAAGCACAAATGAAATACAGGAAGAAAACATAGAGGAAACTTATGACGAAACTGATAATGATTCTATGATGGAAGAGGAAGAAATGGTACAGATTGAACAAGAACTATTTGAAGAAATGATAAATGATAGTGATGAAGATATAATTAAGGAGGCTATTGAAATATTTATATTGGATTCATCATTGGAATCACCCATATCACCTTTACTGTCTTCTGAATCTGAATCTGAATTGGACTAAGGTACCCCCACTATTTTGAAGAAGTAGTGGAGGGAAAATATCCCCACCACAAGTTAAAAGTTGGTGGGGGAATGTTTATAAATGTGTTAAATATTTGTGCAGGAGATCAGTCTTAAAGAGACTAGTGACCGAAGATGTTTCGTAAAATACCTTTTGATCCTTCATACTACAATCTGTTTGATATACATCGTTTTCCAGACATTGAGGAGAAATTGTACAAGAAATTTTGTTCTCTACTGGATAAACCACAAAAACTACCACCTAATACTTTTACCTACAAGCTACCTATCATGGACAAGGACGATGTAAGCAAAATACCATTGGTTCAAGTCAAATTTTTGGAAGAAAAAATTCTTGTTTGTGTCAGGGAAGTATTTCACAATGATTATTCAAAAAAATTGGCTTTCAACTTTATTCAAGAACATGCGGGATCTGAAAGAGAACAGTATCCCGAACCATATTACAAATATCTTTTCGAGAATGGAGCGAGTGTAACTGTAGAAATAACCATTACATTAGTATAACTCTCCCTACCATTGACATCTCCCCACCATTGGCATCTCCCCACTACTGACTTAAATTTGATGGATAAATGTGTTGACTATCTGTGTAGAAGCTCACTCTTCAAGAAATTGTTGATCAAAATGTTTCATCATGTACCGACTTCTTCCTTCAGGGAAAAACAAAGATTAAAACGACTAGAAAAAGAAAGACAAGACCGAGAAGATATGAAGATGGAATTCAATAGACTACAATTTCAAATACCAGGAATTGAACTTGGAGCACCAAGATTGAAAACTCTCCACTGGGCTGGAAGTTATATCAAATTTTTGAAAGTACAAGTTGAAGCAAGAGATCTAAAATTGAAAAGATTAGAAATGGAAAATCGAGAATTGAAGAAATTAATATCACACATGTCTGGTAATACAACTGTTCAAGAAGGTGAAGAAGAAGGAAAAGAAATTTTAGGAATCTAAATTATCAGCACCCCTTTTAGAGAATAGGGAATAGATCACTTTGTGGTAATGTAATAACATGCCGCTTAGTGATCTATTCCCAGTTCTCGCTTAATATCCGATGACCTTGACCTACATAAAAGTGGTGGGGGTAAGAGCATATAAAGAGATAGTTATGGATATAACTTTCAGTACAAGTCTAACACTATGGACAGCTTGTTAGTTTTGTGTTTACAACAAATTATCAATAATGGGTTTCTTTACCGTTATATAATAACATCAAATAAATGTGAAATACCTCAACCAATTCGTGAAATGGTCATGAAATTTAAGAAGGACAATAGTGGATTTGGTATTTATCTTGCTTTTATTTTTGAAGATGGAACAAAAATGTGTCATGATTGTGGAAAAGCATCTGTTTTAGACTTTGAACAATTTGAAGATGATGGAGGTAAATTAGTTCACCTTGTAAAAGGCCAAGTGATGAAATTTGAAACAGTCAAGAAAAAATGTAACATTTGTGCACAAAACTTGTTTGAATTTATTAAGTATAGTGCATTAAAATCATGATATCCCTTCTACATATGAAGAAGGTGGGGAAGAAAAAGAGTGGGGATTATAAAGTGGTGGGAGAACTTGTATAAATGTAGGCTGTTTGAAGAGACTTTTAATATTGTTGCAGCATTTGTTGAAACAACATGCAGTTCGAAGTTTGCCATTTTAAAATTAAATATGAAGATTGGAGCTCTGTTGCAGGATTTGTCAAGTCTAAAGAAGATAATCAAAAGTTGCTAAATGTACATTGCTATATTCACAATGAAGAAAGTCATGACAAAATAATGGCATATTTAAACACACCTAATGTAACATCAGAAAGCTCTGCATTTATAAAATATTTAAAAGAAGAAGATTTGGATGTGACCCTAGAAGTTTGGTATCTAATTTAAATTATTGTGGTGGGGGAAATGTAGAAGTTATTGGTGGGGGAAATGAGATAAAACCAGCAAAATTGTAGAACAGAATTCACTCTATACAACGATGGAGCATCCTTCCACAACACCTGTATTGGCATCTGTGGATTGGCATCAAAATTATCAACCAAATACTTCAAGTTCAAATTGTTATGAAAATCATCAGCCTAGCACTTCAAATTCAAATTGGTATGAAAATCAGCTGCCTAGTACTTCAAGTTCAATTTAGTATGAAAATCAGCAACCGGCCACTTCAAGTATAAATTGTTATGGAAATCAGCAAACTATTACTTCAACACAAAATTTCTATGAAAATCAACAGCCGACAACATCAACTAATTTTTGTACATCAGTATTTAAAGTATCAAAACCCCATTTGGATTGTAATAAGTTAATATCAGCTCAATCAGGAAGAATCAGGAAAAACACATACATGAGAGAAAGGTGCAAGAAAGAAAGGATAGAATTTACAAAATTACAGTTAACAGTTCCCTCTATTAAAGTGGGATGTACTAGAATACAAACTTTGCAAGCAACCAATGCATATTTGTTGGAATTGTTAGAAAAAATTGAAAAGTTGGAGAAGAAGAATGAACATTGTAAAAAGTAAACACTCATTCCCCCCAAGAAAAACAAAAAAAAAAATAATAAAATAGTAAAATGAAAAAAAAGTAGATGTAGAATAGAGAGCGAGGAATAGATCACTTTGTGGTAATGGACTAACATGCCACTTAGTGCTCTATTCCTCGTTCTCGCGTTATATTGGATGACCTTGACCTACATTAGTAGGGTGGGGGAAATTGAAAATGGTGGGGGAAAGTGTATAAAGGAGAAGCCTACTGTAGAGGAATCACTCTGAAAGTAAACTTGTCAGAAGTATGGACTTGACCACAAGCAAAGAAGAAGATAGAAAACAAAGATTTCGAGAAATGGCTAAAGTAAGAGAGTCAAGAATAAGGTTGAGATTTTACAAACTACAGAGATTGATTCCTGGTGTTAAGTTAGGAGAAATAAGATCAAGAACGGTAGACATGGCGGCTGATTACATCAGTTACTTACAATCGGAATTAATGATAAAGGAAGCAAGAATAGAAGAGCTGGAGCACAAGATAAAACAACATATTGAAACATCGAACAATGAACCTATAAATTGTGTAATAAAAGAAGAAGATGTAAAAGACTTAAATTAAACAAAAAAATGAACTTGGACTTTGGTTATTGATTGGACACTTCTTAGAGAATGGGGAATAGATCACTTTGTAGTAATGAATCATCATGCTGCTTAGTGATCTATTCCCAGTTCTCGCTTAATTAAAAATGACCTTGACATACTTAGCAAAATATCATATAAGCCGGATCAAAAACAGTTATTCCTCATTTACTGGAAATGGCTCCTGTAGACAACACCGATTATCCAAGGAAATCTATGATTGAAATATTGTATAAAATTCAATTAGAGGATTTAAATATGGAAGAAGATGAAAATAATAGCGAAACTTCAGAAGTAGAAACTATAAATGATATGGATGTGGATGTAACAACATCAGAAGAAGAAAATGCCAATGATGTGGAGAATGAAAATTTGGATATGGATGTAGTAATATCAGAGTCTTCGTCATCATTTGAATATGAAGAAATACATATTGAAACTCCAATTCATATAGAGAATACTAATGAAGAATCTGTTTGTAGAAGATTAATATTTTGTCCAAGACGTTTGTTTTCTTCTGAAAGTGAAGAAGAAGAAGAAGATGAAATAGTAGTGGGGGAACTATTATAAAAGAAGGAAAGGGAGAGCTCATTTCATTTCTTGGCGAAATTTTGAAGAGTGAACACCACCAAACATGTATCATTGCGATAAATGTTTGGAATCGTTTAATGATGATATTCTGTTAGAAATACATAAGGAACTAATTCACAACAACATAGAAGAACAAGAAGAACAAGAAGAACAAAATGAAATAACAGCAAGACCTACAACAACTTTACCAAATTTACAAGTATCAGCTTTACCCGGAAAGGTAGTAATGCATCATAAGATTCAAAATGAAGATTTAAACTTAGAAGAATTTATTAGAGAAGCAAAACCAATCATCAGTAGAACTTTAAAAGAAGAATTAAAAAGATTGAATTTTCTCAAATTTGGATTACTACTAGAAGCTATGTTTATAAATTACAAGAAGAATTATCACCAAGAGGATTTATAACTAAAAATCAAACTATCATAGGAAGTTCAGACATTGATTCAATAGTTGAAAAATGTATAGAAGAAATATTAACTAAAATTCAGGAACATGAAGGACGAGGATCAGGGTGGAGTCTTATAAGTATTGAAGGATTAAATATAAGAGTTCATAAACATGGATATGGACTAATGGGATCTAGTTATATTCGTTTACCAAAAATAATTGAGGATACAAGATCATGTGTTAATGTGAAAAATCAAGATAACGAATGTTTTAGATATGCGATGACATGTAAATTTGTACCAAATCATTGTAATGAACCAAACCAGCACTATGAAAATCAAAGATATAGATATAACTTTCAAGGAATTAGTTATCCTGTATCACTAAAATATATATCAAAATTTGAGAAGAAAAATCCCGGCACATCTATTAATGTTTTTGGATTAGATAGTTCAAATAAAGTTTATCCTTTACGTATTGCTAAAGAAGAACTAGCAGATCATACAGATTTACTACTACTAACACAAGGAGATGTATCTCATTATGTGTATATAAAGAAATTTGACTCTCTTGTTAATAAACAACTTTCAAAAAATCGAAACAAAAAGCTGATCTGCAAAAGATGTTTTAATTTCCAACGAGAAGGAAGACAAGGAATGGAATGGTTACAAGAGCACAAAAGATTATGTAACAATAATTATGAAGCAAAAATTATTTTACCTTCAGAAAGCAGAGCATTTGTTACATTTCAAAAAGTTCATCATCAATATCGTATCCCTATAGTTGTATATGCTGATTTTGAATCAACACTAATTCCTATAGAAGATGAAAATTGTGAAGCTAGAAAAAGTGTCAAATATCAAATGCATAAACCAAATAGTTTTTGTTTAATGGTTAAATCAACATTATCAGAAGAACATTTAAACCAATATGGATTAACTTCAGAACCTCTAGTATATCGTGGTGAAAATGTGGAAACAATATTTCTTGACCATTTATATTTAATAGCTGAAAATGTACAAAGATTATATACAAATATCATACCAATGAAACCGATGGAGGAAGAAGAGGAAATTCAACATGAAAATGCAACTCATTGTTTCTTATGTAAAAATGAATTTACCATTGACAATTATAAAGTTAAAGATCATGACCACCTTACAGGTTATTACAGGGGTGCTGCTTGTAATAAATGTAATTTGAGCTATCGTTTACCACTATTTATTCCTGTGGTTCTGCATAACCTCAGTGGGTATGATGCTCATTTTATAATACCTGAATTAGGAAGAGACGATGGTTCGATAGATGTGTTGGCTGAAACTTCAGAAAAATTTATAAGTTTCTCTAAAACAGTTGGAAATGTCAAATTAAGATTCTTAGACTCCTACCGATTTATGCCGTCGAGTTTGTCTAAACTTTCTGAAAATTTAATGAAACAAGATTTTATTGAAACAAAGAAGATTGTAAGTAACGACAAACTGGATCTCGTACTTCGGAAAGGTGTTTTCCCATATGATTATATAGACAGTTTAGAAAAGTTTAATGAAACATCACTTCCGCCAAAAGAAGAATTTAAAAGTAAACTATACGACATGGACATATCTCAAGAGGATTATGATCATGCATGTAAAGTATGGAATGAATTAGGATTTACAACATTGGGAGAATATTCAGATTTTTATGTTAAATTAGATGTAACTTTATTATGTGATATAATGGAAGAATTTAGAAATACATGTTTTGCAGCATATGGATTGGACCCTCTTCATTCATACACTTCACCTGGACTAGCATGGCAAGCCATGTTGAAAGAAACAAATTGTAAATTACAACTTCTTACTGATATAGATATGGTTTTAATGTTAGAATCAGGAGTTCGAGGGGGATTGACACAAAGTGTAACCAGACATGTTAAGGCTAATAATAAGTATCTGCCCGATTATGATGCATCAAAACCAACAACATTTCTAGGTTATTTCGATGCAAATAACTTATACGGATGGGCAATGTCAAATCCCCTTCCATATGATAATTTTAAATGGATAGATCCAGAATCAATTGGAAACATAATGGATATACCAAAGCATGGTGAAACTGGTTACATTTTTGACGTCGATTTTGAATATCCTGAACATCTTCATGATCATCATTACGATTTACCACTTCTTCCAAAGACTGAAATTTCCCCTACTGGAAGATGGCCAAAATTATTAATGACTTTAAACAATAAGTCTAGGTATGTTGGACATTATTGGATGATACAACAGGCTTTAGACTTGGGATTAAAAATTACAAAAATTAATCGAACACTACAATTCTCTCAATCTTGTTGGCTGAAACCGTACATCGACAACAACACAAGAAGAAGAGCTGCTGCTACATCAAGTTTTCAAAAAGATTTCTTCAAACTGATGAACAATGCAATATTTGGCAAGACTTTAGAAAACAAAAGGAAACATAAGAATATCAAATTAGTAACTGATCCAGTAAAATTACAGAAACTAGTGCAACAACCAAACTTTAGTTCATCCGTAATTATAAATGAAAATCTTGTCGTCATTTCTATGAACAAAAAATCAGTTCTATTGGATCGTCCTTTATATCTTGGAATGTCAATATTGGATATTTCTAAAACACACATGTACGAGTTTCATTATAAGAAGATGGTTAATTATTATGGAAGAGATAACATTGGTATTGCATATATGGATACGGATGCACTTATTTACTGGATTAAAACAAATGACATGTATGAGGATTTACGGACCTTTGTATATAAAGATGATTTTGATTTTTCCGATTATCCTAAGGACCATCCAAATTACGACTATGACAAAAACAAAAAAGTATTGGGAAAATTTAAAGATGAAACAAATGGTGTGCCGATGATGGAAATTGTAGCATTAATGTCTAAACTCTATTCATTTCAACTGTACATAAATGAAAGGAACGAGTATCAAGTCACAAAAAAAGCTAAAGGAATAAAGACATCTTTCCTAAAGAAGAACGTACAGTTTCAACATTATAAAAGATGTTTGTTTGAAAATGTTGAAACAACTGCAACATTTAACACTATTAGAAGTTATAACCACCAACTTTTTAGTGTCAAACAAACAAAGTGGGCATTAAGCTACAAAGACGACAAGCGACATATTTTAGAAGATAAAATTAATACTCTACCATTTGGCCACTATTCCTTAAACCCTATCGACCAGTAAACCTATTCTTCGTCCTTTACCTTCTTCCTTTTTCCTTTCCGTAAAAAAGAGGGGACATGGCAAGCTCAATGCCATGTTCCCTCTTTTTTACACTAATATTAAATGACCTTGACCTATATTTCAACTATATATAAGAGAATAAACCATTGTATGGATTAGTATTTCTACAAACAGTGTGCAAGCAACACTTTAAGATGGAAAGTGTAAAGGATAAGATTGTAAATGAACTACATAAACCAGCAAGAAGAAGATTTCCAAGAAGAAGTACAATCATTAAAGGAATGAATGATCTTTACCAAGCTGATCTTATTGAAATGATACCACACAGTAAATTAAACAAAGGATTTAAATATATTTTAACAATTATAGACTGTTTTACTAAAATAGCTGATGCTTTACCCTTGAAGGACAAGACTGGTAAAAGTGTTACCAAAGCTATGGAGACAACAATACAAAGAAATAAATTTAAAATTAAACATTTACAAACGGATGATGGAAAAGAATATTTTAATAAAGATTTTGGAGCTTTAATGAAAAAATATAAAATAAATCATTATTCTACAAATTCTGAAGTTAAAGCTTCAATAATTGAAAGATTTAATAGAACATTAAAAGGAGCTATGTATAAACAATTTTCAAAACGAGGATCATATGTGTGGTATGACATATTACCACAACTTATAAAAGAGTATAACAACAAATATCATCGCACCATTGGAATGAAACCTATCCAAGTAAACAGTGCTAATGCTAAAATTGTATTACAACGCATCAAAAATAATACAACACCAAAAATAGAAAAGTTACAACCAAAAAAGTTTAAGGTTAATGATAAAGTTCGTATAAGCAAATACAAAGGTGTATTTAGTAAAAGATATCTGCCAAATTGGACTAATGAAGTATTTACAATTTATAAAGTGCAACCAACTATACCTGAAACTTACATTTTAAAGGATAATAAGGGTGAATTACTTCAAGGTGGATTCTATGGACATGAGTTGTTAAAATCAACAGTTGGTGATGTATATCTTGTTGAAAAGGTTTTACAAAGGAAAAAGGATATGGTTAAAGTTAGGTGGTTAGGATTTGATAAAAGTGAAGACTCTTGGATTCCTTCAAAAGACTTGGTATAGTTATTAAATAGCTCATTATGTGTTTAACCTTTAAACAAGATGGAGATTGTACAACAAAAAGATCGATTTAATATTAATAATATTGATGAATTGACATTTGACAATAATAAGTTAAATCATGGTAAACATGGTGAATTACTACCAAATACTATAAGATGTTTAATAACTGGTCCTTCAAATTGTGGAAAAACTAATGTTGTCTTTAACCTTATAACTAATCCTAAAGGTTTACGCTTTAACAATATATATATTTTTTCAAAATCATTGCAACAACCAAAATATCAATTATTAGATAAAATACTTGCAAGTGTACCTGAAGTGAATTTCTACAAGTTTAATGCTAGTGAAACAATAATGCAACCAGGTGAAGCAAAACCATTTTCCATTTTTATATTTGACGATGTTTCTTGTGAAAATCATGATACTATAAGAAATTATTTTGCTATGGGAAGACATAATAATATTGATAGCATTTATATTGGTCAAACATACAGTAAAATTCCAAAACAACTTATAAGAGACAATGCAAATATGTTGATCATCTTTAAGCAAGATGAGACAAATTTAAAGCATATATATAATGATCATGTTAATGCGGATATGCCATTTGATAAATTTAAAGAAATGTGTGGTAAAGCATGGAATGAAAAATATGGATTTCTCGTTATTATGAAAGAAGAAGATATTAAAAATGGTAGATATCGTATAGGATTGGATAAATTTGTATTAATACGTTGAACTACCTATGCTACATCTAGTAACACTTTGAACTTCACAGTGTAAACATGGTGAATCAAGAAAAACTATTAAAAGAAATAAAATCACTCAGTGATTCTATTAGGATAAAGAATCGTGCATTAAGGATGGGTTTAAGTGAAAAAGAAGAATTTTTAGAGAATACATTTAAACCTATCACGGAACCTTTAAAACAGATATCAGAAACTATTGGTAAACCTCGTTATGAAGGAGATGTTTTACTACCAGTTTCTAAACAAGAAGTACAAGCATTAAAAAAAGAAGATGATGATGATGATTCATATACAAGTGCTAGTGAACAAGAAGAAACAAAAAATGAAGAAGAATCTATTGTTGAAAAGGAAGAACAGCCAATACCTGAAGCAGAACAATCTATTCCAAATTTAACTCAATTGAGTAGTGATATATTACAACATGGACCTCTTGGACGAAAATATATAATGAAAATGCTACATGACATGAAATCAAATCCAAATTTAAGTAAATCACATGTATATGGAGCAAGAATTGATGGAAATGAATTGAAAATTGGTAACTCTAAGCTTGAAGTAACTCAAGACGATTATATCATTATTGGTGACCATAGATATAAAGAAACAAAAGGATTATATGAATTAATTTTTAAAAATATACCAATAAAATATTCAGCAAAAGATTTAAATACTTTTAAAGAAATTTTACAAAATACTAACGCTCATAAAAGAAACTACTCAAAGGATGGAATGATTAATCGTTCACGTGCAACAAAATATAGTATTGTTATAAAAAAATTGTTTCCCCCACGAAAATTACCAACATTACGTACTACACCGGCTGTGAGACAACCTTTAAAAAGAAAATCTTTATCACTTATGGATTTATCACTTCTTGAACAACATGGTAAAAAGAGTAAAGGAGATACTTCAACATCTGGTAAAGGATTAATGAAAAATCTATACAATACAAATGTTATCTATTACAACGACATCAATAAATTAGTTGACAGAATGAGACTATTGCATGAAGCTATGGAAGCCGGTCATACTGGTTTAAATAATGAATGGGTGGCTCTAGTTGATGAACTTAAAAATCGTGGTATAATTGTATAATTGTCCGCAAATATAAAGAAGTTACAAGTATAAGATGTATCAGTTCTAACATGAGCGTCGACAAGTTCGGACGCTACTCCGCATTAGGAGTGCAAGTTGGAGAAGACAGAAAAAGAAGCGGATTACCGCAAACACCTGAAGGTGACTATAACATAAGTAATAAACGTTTAAAATTAGTTAAAGATCCAGAAGAAGATACTGATGGAGCAAATTTAAAGACAGTAAAAGAAGCTACTTCAACATCATTGAAATTACATAAGAATACTTATGATGTTGAATCACATAGATTAATTAATGTTGGTAAACCAACTGAAGGTTCTGATGCAATTACTAAAGAGTACTTATCATCTGAACTTTCAAATACTTTAAAATTGCAATGGGGTAACAACTTAAAAGATGGACAAACATATGATGCTGGAAATTATAGAATAACCAACGTGGGAAATCCCAAAAATGATAAAGATTCAGTTAATAAAGAATATTTACATTCTATAATACCGGAAAAAACTGAACATGGATATTCTTTTTATAAATTTATTATAAATGACATTGGATACCCAAAGGAAGACGGTGATGCTGTAAACCTAAAATACATCAAGGACAACTGTATTTTACAAGATGTTAATGAAATCGATTGTCATGGTAAAACATTGACAAATGTAAAGTTTGGTTCTCAACCAAAAGATGCTGTTACTATAGAACAATTATCTAAAGAATTAAAAAAGGAAACATCCAATTTTGTAAAACATGAAGATGCCGTGTTAAAGCGGGGAGATAAATTTATACATGGAAATGAAAAGTTTAATTTAATGCAAGGAAATAATGATGAATGGGATGCAGGACGTAAAACAATAACAAATGGAAGATTTGGTATAAAAGATACAGATGTACCTCTAATGGTGCAAACATTAATTGCTACTGGTGGTACATTAGGTACATACAATGGTCGTAATAGAAGAATAAAAGATATTTATCCTGGTTACGAAGCAAATGATTGTGTTACAATGAAACAAACAATAACTTGGGATAAACACTTTGGGACCAAATATGATGCAAAGATGAAGAAAATAATTAATATTTTACCAGGCGAAGATTCAAATGATGCTGCTACTATTGGACAAGTCATAAAAACATCAAAAAGTGATTCAACAGCTTACACATGTAATGATAAACGTATTATGCAATTACATGATCCTCAACATCCAAAAGATGCTGTAAATTTAGATTGTTTAATAAGAATAGTGGGCAATTTACTTATTGATACCCATAATCATATAGCTAGTACAACGAGTCATGTGATAATTCAACCCGATGAACGGGAAGCTTGGATTAAAAATAGAATTATAAATCAATATATAATTAATTTGAATAACTAAGTGTTTAAATATAAAAAATTATACATAACTTATTCATTTATGTAATGTATCTTGTGGAGTAAACACACCAGTTTATATAAGACTACATAATGAAGGCCGTATCACTCAGTCATCATCAAGACAGCAACAAGAGAGGACGTGGTATAACTTCAACTGCGTTATCCCTGCTTAGACGGATACCTATTGGTGCTGTTGTAAATCGAGCAATAGACGCTTTACCATACGAATTACATATTCCTGGAGGTTATCAATATTGTGGACCTGGAACTAAGTTGGCAAAACGTTTAGCAAGAGGAGATCCTGGAATTATTAAATTAGATCAAGCTTGCAAACAACACGATATAGCATATTCAAAGTTTAAAGATTCAACAAATAGATCAATAGCAGATAAAATTCTAGC
This sequence comes from Neoaliturus tenellus, assembly GCA_030545055.2. Taxonomy (NCBI): domain Eukaryota; kingdom Metazoa; phylum Arthropoda; class Insecta; order Hemiptera; family Cicadellidae; genus Neoaliturus; species Neoaliturus tenellus. The sequence goes on along the minus strand of CM061537.1, from coordinate 12,741,287 downwards.
AGAAAAAGCTTGGCAAAGAGTAAAATCAAGTGACGCAAGTATTGCAGAAAAAGCAGCGGCTTGGGCAGTAACAACAGCCATGAAGACAAAAGCTAAGTTTGGTGGTGGAAGACGACGTCGCAGAGGAAGACCTGCAAAAAGAAGAGCTCCCAAAAAAGGTGGAAATATTAGAAAGAGACGTCGTAGAACTCGTAAAGCAAAAGTAAAAAAGGCTTCTGTTTGGTCAATGGTAAAAAACGGAGCAGGTTTATACCTAAGACCGTACCGTGTGTACTAAATAAAAAAAATCAATTGATAATTCCAAATAAAGCCTTAACTAATCATCAGTTAAATGATTATGTAAAATGTTTGAAAATACCATTCTTTCGAGGAGTTTTTATGAAAGATGCATTACCAAATAAAATATGGAAAAATGAAACTGGAATAGTAAATTTGGATTCCACCTATGGTCCAGGCACTCATTGGGTATGCTATAAAAAGCTCGGACAAACCATTTACTACTTTGACAGTTTTGGCAATCTACCACCGCCTAAAGAACTTCAATATTATTTTCAAAACTCCAAAAACATTTTTTACAATTACAAAAGAGAACAACCTAACAATACTGAAATATGTGGACATTTATGTTTGGAGTTTCTAGCGAAAAGTGTCAGTCACCTTTAAGATGTCATCGTATACAGTGTCACTGAGTGGAAATTCATCCACATTAAAAAGTACTCTATTCCCAGCATTGCGTTTATCCAAGGAAAGATTATGGGAAGCGGCATTACTTGATTTGACTACCTACAATTCAATTCCTAATGTTACAGAAGGAAAAAACAATTTACTACATTATTATGAAACTAAGGATGCTGCAGGAAAATACTCAGAATTGAAAATAATTACATTTCCTACTGGAGCTTATGAAATTGATGATATAAACCAATTATTGCAGAAAAAACTAGGAGAAGATAATATCACAATCAAAGGAAATAATAATACTTTAAAAGCAGAAATAACTTCAAAATATTATATAGATGTCGGAATGAAAAACTCTATTGGCAGTTTACTTGGATTTACAGATACAAAAAAGAAAATCTTAACTCCTGAAACTACTCATTCAGGTAATACAACTGTTACAATATTAAAAGTAAATAGTATTGATGTAACATGTAATATTATACATGGATCATATAGAGAAGGAGTAAATCAGCATATTTTACATACATTTTATCCAACAGTTGCTCCAGGTTTTAAAATTGTTGAGAAGCCACAAAACTTGATATACCTACCGTTAAACACCAGTTTCATTTCAGACATCGTACTGAACATATTGGATCAAGACGGTCATAGTGTTGACTTTAGAGGAGAAACAATTACTATACGAATACACATCAGAGCGGCGACATAAAAATCAACATGGGATTATCATTTAAACCACAACGGAAGAGTCGGGAGCTCAGTAGCTCCTCGACATTGGAAGAGTTAACATCAGACAACATTCGTTTTCTACAAAAGATTGGATTGAAACTTAACAACGATGGATATCCTGGATATATCTCAAGGACCGACATTCGACGAAACACTATGGGAGAAGGAATATCACACACACAACCCTTACACTTCATCAAAATTAAACAATAATGATGAAATAAGAATTCCCATTCAACAACAAGATATTTACACATTACCATGTGAAAGTTATTTGTACATCGAAGGAAGGGTATTAAAATTGGATGGAAAAACTGCTTCAACAGTTCCTTTTATAAATAACCCAATGGCATATCTTTTTGATGAAATAAGATATGAGATATCAGGGGTGACAGTTGATTCAACAAAAAAGGTTGGTATAACAACTACATTAAAAGGATTAACATCATTAACACCACATGAGAAGAATTCAATAGTCACTGCCGGATGGGTTGCTCCTGATAAAGACACTATAACACCTGCTTCCAACGGTCATTTTGATTTTCATGTACCTTTATGATTGCTTTTAGGATTTGCTGAAGATTACAAAAGGGTTATAATAAATGTTAAACAAGAATTAGTATTACTCAGATCTTCAACTAATAAGGACTTAATACTTGCAGACCCTGCAACTACGGAAGATAAACTGGAATGGCAACTACAATTGGATAAAGTTGTTTGGAGAGTACCTCATGTAAGATTGGCTGATGAACATAGAATCGTATTGTTAAGAAAGTTAAAATCTGACCGTGACATTGTAATGCCATTCCGAAGTTGGGAATTTCATGAATACCCTACATTACCTCAAACAGAACGACAAACATGGACCGTCAAAACATCAACTTACTTGGAACGTGCAAGGTACATAATACTCGGTTTTCAAACTAAGCGAAAAGATGTTATTACTGCAAATGCTGGTCAATTTGATCACTGTAAAATAAAGAATTGTAAAGTTTTCTTAAACTCTCAATTCTTTCCATATGACAATTTAAATGTCATGTTTAGCAAAAAACGTTTTTCCATTTTATATGATATGTATGCAAGATTTCAATCATCATATTATGGAAAGACTAATACACCACTATTATCACCTGATCAGTATTATTCCAAAGCTCCAATAATTGTAATCGATTGTTCAAAACAAAATGAATCAGTAAAATCATCAAGTGTGGATATAAAAATTGAAATGGAATTTGAAGAACCAGTAGCGGATGGAACTTCGGCATACTGTCTAATTCTACATGATAAAATAGTTACTTACACACCACTGACCGGAATAGTGAAAAATGTACTTTAAAATATTAGTACAACTACTGCAAAATATTGAGGTTAGAATTATCTTCCTCAATTTTTAAGGTTAGAATTTTGTTTATAAAACACAAGTTGAAAATAAACAATTATGTAATTGTATAAATTTCAAGAATTTTACAAAAAATATAAAAGCAGGAAATTAACTAGTAGAAACTTCATTCTATCTTCAACCGTCGTATGGGAAACATCGTTCGCAAGATGAATTCTACTAACGGAGAAGAAAATACACCTCTAATGGATGAAAATAGTTCTGATATAGAAAAGCAAGTTGAACAAGAAATGGATGAATTCCTCAAGTTTAACAAACATAAGAAGAAAGAAGAAGAAGGAGAAGATGAAAAAGAAGTAAAAAGAAAAAAGGTTGAAGTTAACATTACAACAAATATTTTAACAGAAGTATTTCTTCGAATTTTCTACCCTATTTCTTCATGCATGACAAAAAGTATATCTGTTGGAATTGTAAAATCATTGGATTATTCACCAATTGTTATGTTAAATCAAGGAAGTAAAATGGTTATCTTTACTGAAACTTCTTGGGATTCTCTAATGAAACATTTACATCTTTTGGAATGTTATTTAACTAACAACACATTTGGAAAAAGAACAAGATTAAGTTTATTAGAATCAAATATTGAAGTTGATATAATCAAACATCGTGGGGGACAAGTTGTTCGCTTCAAAGATTTAACTAGACATGATGTAAAATTACATTTCACTAAAGAAGAATTTTACACTTTAAGTTGTACTACCGGTCCTGTCACTAGATACTTAAAACAACTAGTATTTTCAAGTACAATAATTAAAGATTATCTAATCGATACATTGGACAGACAACCATTCATTCCAATTTTATATGGTCCTGTGGATACTTCAATTTTTAATCGAATACCTCAAGAAGTGGATATGTGGAGACAATTAAACAACTATCACACCAATTTTAATATAAACGAAGAAGCGCAAGAAATAAAAGAAGAACAATCGTGTTTGTAATAACAGTCAGTTGTGGATGAGACTTCATCATGAACAAACGGGTTTCGTTTTCTACTGCATCACAGTTAATGGAAGTTAAAAGAGGTATAATTGAATTTCAAGCTTTTCGAGGGAATGATGGAAATTTCATTATTAAAGAATTAGTAATTTTGGATATGAACACATCTGTAATTTATCATTACTTGTTCAAACCTCCATTTCCATTCAATAAACTAACAACTAAAGCGAAAGTTACAAACAAATGGTTAAACAAACATTTTCATAACTTAAAATGGGATGAAGGTTTTATTCATTATAACATGATGCCGCATATTATGAATCATTATTGTAAAGAGTTTAAAACTATCTACACAAGAGGATTGGAAAAAGCAAATTGGATACAATCATTTACAAGCAATGAAGTGATAAATGCAATAATAGATAGAGATTTCCAATGCTACTTTCATGAACTTTGTATTTCATCAAAAAGTTTTAAACATCGAAGGTCACAGTGTGCTTTAAAGAATGCCTACCGCTTGAATAATTTCCTTCAACAAAGTGGTGGGGGTAGCATCAGTGGTGGGGGTAGTGTCAGTGGTGGGGGTAGTCTCGATAATAAAAGTGAGAGCGCTACCATGACACAGCATGAGTATTACTCGAACCTCCGAAGAGACAACATCTCCAACGGATATTCTTATTAACAAGAAGATTAGCATCAGCAAAAACATTAAGATGGCATCAAACAACTTACTTCAAAATTTAGTTGAACAATTCAACGCTCATTCAAAATCAACAATCCTACCTACAAAAAAATGTTCCGAGCTGAAAGAAGAAAAACACTACATCATTCATACAATAAAGAAGATGGAAACTTCAGTAGGTGATGCTATAAATTGCACATTAAGCGAGGCACCTTATACAATTGGTGATGAAGCAAAATTTCAAATCTTCCTACCAAAGCGCTTCGTACAACTACTACAAAATGAAGATCTTCGTATAATTCAACCTGGCGCACTCTATTTGGTATCACATGGACCAAGTGGAAACAATTCTACTGAACTTACAATTCATGTAACACCTACTACTGATTAGTTTGTACATAAGATTGTAAATATTTCTTTGTATTTGTTTCTCAATAAATATGATATAAACCTTAAAAAAAAAAAATAAAAAAAGCAACATATTGTAATGTGTTTGTACATTACAATATGTTGCTTTTTTTAAAAATTCCATGGGATGACCTTGACCCAATTTTGTGTGATAATAAAAGTGAAAATCAACTTGTTAAATTCATCAGTCTACGACTACCTTTCGTACCGTACACATCTCACTCTCTATCACTAAATACAAAACTTCAACATGTCCCTAAAGGTTAAGTGTGCATCTTATGATATCAACACCATAACTACTTTTGAACAACTTGAAGATTTAACTAACGAAATGCGAGTTTTACTTACCGGTGGTTATCACTTAACTGTTGATGTTAGTGCTACTAATACAAGGATGTTCACTAAAACAAAATATTGCGATGATGAAATATTTTTTTCTACACAACCTACAACTTCTTCATCGCCAGCTGGTCAACATAACGTCAAGTTCCAGAAGTATTACCAATGTTGAATAACTTTTAATAAATAAAATTACAACTAAGGAATCACGTGATCAATATTAAGTTCATAAAAAGGATGTAACAGTTTGATAAATAATCATTCGCTTCTCAGCTCTCGCCACAACAAGATCTATTCTACAAAATGTTATACAGAATGATGATTGAACTTGATGGGAAAATCTATGGAAAGGATTATAACACTGTTGAACAAATGACTCAAGATTTAGATGTATTAACTAAAGAAGGATATCAAGCTAAATTAATTTTAAAATTTCCTGAAGTACATCCACTATCAACAGAAGAACTTATTGCTATGGCTAAGGCGGAGAGAGAAAAAAAGTCTGAAGAAAACAAACAGAAACAAACTTCCTAAATTTCAATAATCCTTACACTTGTAAGGTATAATTTTTTAAAACTCCATTTGAATGACCTTGAAATTACCCCTACCACTTTTCATAGTACATAAAACTCGCTATTCATCACTATACAATCTTATTCTTTCACTAGACTCCGCAGCGTCAACATGGAAGAGCAAAAATACAAGTACAAACCTCGTTACTGTTGTGAACAACAGTGTACAGATTTAGGACCAATGATGGTGGATGGGTTAGCTTGTACTAAATGTGAATTCTTCGGATCTTGTTATTGCAAATGTAAAACAAAACAACTACCGCCACCGGAATTGCGAACTTTCAAATTTTACAAATCAAGATATTTTCATACATGTTGTCCTGAAAGATGTTTCAAATTTCACCCTCTAGATCTTGCTCATTGTCAACGCACCAAGTCTCATCAAGATGATTTTTGTACACATATGATAAAAAGATGTAAATACAGATCAGATTGGTATTCCGATCCTGTAGAACCATCAAATGTATAATTTCAGTTTTACACTCTTTTTTAAAACTTCAATTGGATGACCTTGAGATTTCCCCCACCATTAGTTCTAATTTTTATATAATATTAAATCATTCCACTTCCAACACTCTAACTAACAACATGGAAGGAAAATTTATCAAGTTTGAACATATAATAACTGACAGGGAGGAGATGGAAGAATTGTTTCAAAACTTACTTTCTGTCATTGACGAATATCCTATAAGATGGTTCAGAATTGTAGTTCAATATTTAAATCCTGGTGAATTGTTTTCTTCATCGAGTGAAGAGGATGAAACAACTACTTCGGTTCAAATAACTGAATTAAAAGACGAAGAAGAAGAAGAACTAAACGTTTTATTCAATCATAAGCTCAAGGTCCCCTATATAGAAGCCCCCTCCCTAGACAGCCCCCCTCCCTAGACGCCTGCTCAAGGTCACCATTATATAAGCCCCCTCCCTAGGCGCTTATCCTCATTCAATTGCCAACTTTCTAACCATGAACACCTCTCCATCGGCACGAATGAATGCTAGTTTTGAAATAAACTCAAAAGATGATTTACAAGAAATATTTAATGCTTTAAATGAAATTATAGATAAATTTAACGCTATTACAATGAATTTGGAAATAACTTACGCTTGTCCTATTTGTAATAAGGTTGAAAGTTCTGATGAAGACAGTTTACTAAATACTACTCCTCTTACCCCTCTACAGTCGGACACAACTTCTGAAGCAAATGATGAGCAACATCTTTCCCCCACCGCTTCTATGTAACAATGCTCTTTCCCCCCACCACTTCTTTATTTAACCGACATTTCCCTCTTTTAACTATCATTCCATCCTCGCCTCTTCAACTATCAACATCGCTTCTTTCAAAATTTCAAAAAAAAACACAAACATGATGGATATGATGGATGAAGTTCCATTTGTAACAAGGATGGAAGAGGATAAATTGAAATTGGAAATCAAACGATTGGAAATGGAACGGGAAAACCAACTCGAGATGTTACGTTTGTTCAAACTTTTTAAATACATCATCTGGGGACTCTGCGTTTACCTTCTCATCGTCGTCGGTGTTTGTGTTTACAACTCTGTAGTTCATAACAAAACTTCAACTTGTTTAAACACTGCTGTCACACATTGATTGTATGTTTTTCACAAATAAAATTCACAAACCTAATTCTATACCTATCCCGCTATCAACGGAGTTAGTTCCACTCTCCGAACTATTACTCCGGTGGTAGCGGGATAGGGTTTTTTAAAACTTACTCTGGATGACCTTGACATACTTTCCATAACCCAATTGTCAAGTTGAATTTCAAATTTCAAATAACATCTCCTCCCCCACCGGAAGCTATATGGCATGGCATATTTCGGCAGCGACTGATTTGGCAGCTGGCCGATGGCAGCTGGCCGGCAGCGGCTGGCAATTGGCACGACTTCCGTTTTGAAAGTAACCAAACCCCACTACTAACGGACATCATCAATTAAATTTCATTTCTTAGACTAACTATGAAAGCGTTATAGTTTTCCTGCGGATAGTTTCATGAAAGAACTTTAAAATAAATATGTAAAATCTAACTGGTCATAAAAATCATTGAGATATTTTGAAAAAAAAAGCATATTTTCTGAATGAACACAGATTATATCCGTGCATGTAGCGTGTCATTGGTATTAAATGATATTACTATTTTATAATCATATCAATCCAAACATCTGTTGATAGAAGTTGTATGTTATCAAGCGGTATTCAGTTTTCCCAAAGTTATACTACACATTCCATGCTTATTTATATAAATTTAAACAACGGTAAAGCACGTTGACACACCGTTATTTCTAAACCCACAGAATATGCTAGAGCGATACGCATTCTCATTAAAACCTGTTCACCATATCACAGTTATTGACATGCTAAACATGTCTGTTTTGTGATCATCTATCTATTATGATAACCGCACGGCCTATTAGCTAAGCCTGAATAAGCCTAAGGATTGAGTATGTGACTTTGCTATATTATTTAGTAGCTATTGGAAATTTATTGGAAAATAAATGCTTTGGGTGCAGTTATCAAATTACTAAAACACGAAAAAAGTCTTACTTGTTATTTAGAATTTGATAATCTTTTGACTGGGCCTGCTATAATTTTTTCTCTGAGTATTAGAATGTTTGTAAACTTTTAGTTATATAAGTGGTAAATGCATCTGTTTGAATTATTCTCTTCTAAATCACTGTAAGTTCCGAAAAGACAATTAAGTTTCGTCAAATAAATCTTGTGGTGAAAACAAAGAGGTGAAAGACCGAGAAATAGAGCCAGCAATTATCTTGTCAGGATACGTGACAAGTTTGTCGATTGCAATTTTCTTTTTCTTTCTACACTGAATTATCCAAGAAAAGATTTATGTTTTGATGTAGGAATGGTTGTTAGTTAGTGCAATACATAAAAAATTAAAACTGTGATTATGTTTTGATCACTTTAGTCTCTTAAATTATATTTTACTTTGAGTATCATTCGCTTTCCCCGTCGATGCCTTTAGTAGGGCTGGTTTGAAAAGGCATCTTAACAAATTATTAAAAAAGTTAAGTTATGAATTTAAAGTCACGAATTTAAGTTATGAATTTAATATAAACTATTTCATAAATTGATATATTATAAATTGTATACTGGTTTTGCCTGTGTGTATGCATTTTGTGGAAACACCAATAGGTATAATAAAGTAAAGTATTTCATTTAGTATTAAATGAGATAAATCAAATACATAAATATTGCTTTTCATACAAAAATATAACAGTAAAAATCGTTAAAAAGACTAAAATTTAATTTAGTGATTATGAAAAGATATTAAGAATTCAAATAGGTTAAGGGTGCGCTCTACCTAGGAGTCAAAATTGTCGAGCGAGACTGTTAACTGCCGCTATACGCGGAAACTCACATTTTGGAAAATATATGACAGGTGATTTTAAATTTTGTTACTTTAATGCTATTTTTTTGTTTCAGTGCGAAATCGATCGGTGGTCTAATAGCGATGTTTTTTTTTTTTTAATTGCAGACCTTTCGCATCTCCCTTCTTGCATCGTTATCTATAAACTTTTTTCCAATCTTATTGCAGATTCTTGTTCTTAAGATTATATTTTACTCGTGTATCGCCTTATTTTTTTCTTAAAAAATTGTTTTTAATACGTTAAAAATTGATACAAAAACGCTTATTTCAACATTATTTGCAAGCACCCTGAGTAGTGTCTTTTGGTTACTCCTGGCTCAGGTCAAGGTCATTGGTTGGAAGTGGCAGGTGTGGGGTTGGAAGTGTGGGGTGACAGTGATGGATGGGTTTGGGAAGTGGGTCAAGGTCATCCGGAGGGGGTTTTAAAAAAGTGGGAGCCGCAGGGGCTCGGTGGGAATGGGGAGGGGTGGGGCGGCTTCGGGGTTGGAGGTTTTAGTTTATTTTTAAAATTAAATTAAAATAATAGTTGCATGATAGGAGAGCTCCTAGGTGTTTACAGTGCGAGTTGATACAGTAGAATGAGACATGTGTCCAAGGAAGAACGATCATATAAACCCGGTAATATAGTGAATAAGAATAATTGGATAGCATCGTCAATAGGTGTAACAAGATTGAAATGTTGATACTGCAGCATGTCAGTTAAGACAGCGTGCAAAACAGTATCAGTACAGTATGCAGTGTTGCACAGGCTAGGTTTTGCAAAGTACAACGGGTGAAAACTGTAGTATTTCTTAAGCTTAGCCAATGTAGTACGCGGTTTACAAACTTTGGAGTTAGATTGTTTCTGTAAAATATGTTTTGTGCGTAAAAGCTTTAGTTGTAAAGAGTGCGAAGCCATGATAATATACGAAGGGGAGATGTGTACTCTCCGACAATTGGCGAGTATATGACCGGCGCCCGCGAGTGTGTCTGAATATATAGAGACTAATTAGCATAATAAGTGCAAACATATGTTAGAGTAAAAAAGCGTAAATAAAAAAGTGTTAGACTAGGTGTTAGAGACTTGCGGATAGTTGTTTACTGTTGCCCTATCGCCACTATAATGACGCGCGCGCGGTACCGATGCCCGTTTTATGGGGGTTGTGTGCCCCCCCCCTCCCCCCTTCCCCAACCCCTCCCCCTGAGAGGATGACATAAAAGAACAGAACTTCGGAGAGCTCAGTTATTTGTCGGGCGGCGCCGCGAAAGGTTGTAGCAGGGGGAAACATATAGGCGAAGAAAAGTATCGGTAGCCGCAGAAGTTAATTAATTATTCAGGTGCAGGATTGCAAGTAATGTTCCGTGCACGAATAAGTAGGAATACAATTGTCAATTGTACAGATAAATCTTGTACTGTAGCAATAACTATAAAATTAGACGGTTGTAAAGTGTATGACCTGCTAATGTGCAAGAAATATCCCGTGCACGACTTAGTGGGATCACAATTGCCAATTGGACAGGTAAATCTTGTATTGTAGCAACAAGTATAATAGTAGACCGTTGTAAGGTGTATCACCTGCAGGTGTGCAGGAAATGTCCCGTGCATAAATATAGAGACTAATTAGCATATTAAGTGCAAACACATTTTAGAGTAACAAGCGTTAGTTATAAAAGCGCCAGAGACTTACGGATAGTTCCTCACCCGACCGATTCCGCCACCGAAATGGCGCGCGCGCGGCAGCAACCCCCCTTTTTATGCGATCGATGAGTCACGTGCGACGCCCCTCCAACTCCCTCCCCGAGAAAACCGCATAAAAGAGCGAGGTTTGGGATAGCTCGGTTATTTGTCAGTCGGCTGCGGCTACGGTCACAAGAGTCAGAGGAAGAGACAGATAGTTTAAGAAAAGTATCGGTAATGGCGGAAGTTAATTAATTAATTATTCAGTTGTAGGATTGGAAGTATCGCTATGTGGATAATCAAGTGAGGCCACAACTGTGATTGAACAGGTAACTATCGTATTATAGCAATAATTGTAATATTAAACGGTTGTAAAGTGTATAAGCTGCAGGTGTGCAAGTAATGCCCCGTGCACGATCAAGTAGGATTACAATAGTGAATTGTACCGGTGAATCTTATGCTGTAGTGATAACTATAATAGTAGACGGTTGTAAAGGGTATAACCTGCAGGTGTGCAGGAAATGTCCCGTGCACGATTAAGCGGGATTATAATTGCTGATTGTAGAGGTATTATACATATTAAGCGTTAAAAATAGTGAGTAAAACAAGTGTAAGTATTAAACGTATGTTACTAATTGGTAGATACTAACGGATTAGCTCTTACCGCTGTGGTGTCGCCGGCCTATATGGGAGCCGCGCGGCCGCGTCGCGGCTTAAATACGGGTGCCCACTCACGCGTAACCCCCCCCCCCCCCCCCGCCGACCGGAAGCCGGAAGCCCCCCCCCGCCGACGTCACAACGTCTTGGGTGTAGCGTGTAAGAAGTACCGACCAGGCCAAGGATTATGCACATAAGTAATGCATTTCCAAACAATAGTCTATTGTATGTTAAAAACAAGTTGCGTGTACCGGCGGCCTATTTCCTTTGGAACTATAATTAAGCGTCGGAAGAGGCTGGATAACAATCGAAGATAATTATGCTGTCACGCGATGGGGAAAGCTGCGGATGTACTTGTCAGCGGATGTAATTTGATGCTATCTAATGCAAATTGAGAGGTACAAGGCTCCACCTGCGTTTTAGGCGACCCACATGTAACAAAGCACATCCGTTTGGAATTTTCCACTGACGTTCTGGAAAGTTCCGCGCCCCTCAAACCCCTCCCGGCCCCCCACCACTCTGGGAGCCGAGAACTACCCCGACGACTATTGCCGCAGCAGTCGGGCTCGGGACTCCGGACGCGGCGCTCCGACCCGACTCAGAGGGCAACTCAAATGTATAAGCGGCCGATATATATTTGAGTTACTCTTGTTGTTAGGCTATTACTATTTAATATTTGTTGTGTGTGTGTGTGTGTGTGTGTGTGTGTGTGTGTGTGTGTGTGTGTGTGTGTGTGTGTGTGTCTATGGTTTTATGCAAAGTGTTATTTGGTTTCAGTCTTATAATTTTTTTTTTTATAAAGGAACGCTTCACGATTTTGCGTGTCATCCTTGCGCAGGGGCCATGCTAATCTTCTCTGTATCGTTCCAATTTTAGTATATGTACTGCCGAAGCAAGTCTTAAGATGTGTTAGTTTTTTAAGGTTTAACTTGCGCATTGCGATGTTAGCATTAAGGTGTTTTATGGTATTATTTATGTTTAAGAAATGTGTTTTTAATCTTAAGTATTGGTTTATGGTATTTGTGTGTATGTGTGTGTGTGTGTGTGTGTGTGTGTGTGTGTGTGTGTGTGTGTGTGTGTGTGTGTGTGTGTGTGTGTGTGTGTGTGTGTGTATCTATGTCTGTGTTTGTTTATCTGTGTACTAATAATTTTTTACATTCCACAGCTAGCTGTTAGGTTGGGTAGATTAAATTAAAATGTAAATGTAAATTGAAGAAGTTCGATTGAACTTCATTAAATATGGGTGGGACATGCGCGTTGTGCCGTAGGTAGCGCATATTTTTATTGTTTTTGATTTTTGTTTCTTAATTTTTGTCAGGCAAAAATATGTTTGGGTGGGTTTAGATTAAGGGTGGGAGGTTAGAGTTGCGTCTTGCATTAGCTGTTCCAGAGTCCCCATTGTAAAATTGGAATGGTCAAGTCCAGTGCCCAGGCCCGAGGCTGGCCGCCCGTATCACAGACTACCAAACTGGATCGCCACGTGCGTGCGGGCCAAAAATTGGGATCCCTCGCAAGACGCAACTTTTTGGGTTGGGATTGGGAGTGTTTGAGGAACACAGGGTGGTGGAGACGGTTACAGCCGCCTCCATCATCTTGGATCATTATTATTTTTTGGTGACCTTGACCTAAATCCACTCATGCATAACCACCCCCCCCCCGACGTCACAACGTCTTAGGTGTACCGTCTTAAGTATAATGTCTTAAGTAAAATGTCTTAAGTGTATCGTCTTGACTTTGACCTTGAACCCGGCGAGCCCCCCCCCCCCCCCGACGTCACAACGTCTTAGGTGTACCGTCTTAAGTATAATGTCTTAAGTAAAATGTCTTAAGTGTAGCGTCTTGACCTTGACCTTGAACCCGGCGAGCCCCCCCCCCCCCCCCCGACGTCACAACGTCTTAGGTGTACCGTCTTAAGTATAATGTCTTAAGTGTAGCGTCTTGACCTTGACTTTGACGAGCCCCCCCCCGCAGCCAAGTGCTAACAAATTTACTTATAACTTGAGAACGGTTTGCCAGAATAGGGCAAGCGATACATCATTGGAAAGCTCTAATTAGGAGTAATATTGTAGTAAAGACGGAATTAAATTATTTTCTTTTAATAAAACTTTATTATTAAAAGAAACCCCCACTCATTGACTTGCCTTTATAAGAGTGTCGTGGTTTGCGTTGGGACATTCTTTGCCAATAATAGCTAGAGTGAACATGTCTCCCCGAGATGCTCCAATATTTTATAACAAATGCACAAAAGTTGAAGAAGTATTGGAGGTGGATGAAGAAATCAATGAAGAAAACGATGTACAAAACGATGTACAAAACGATGAAGAAAACAATGAAGAAATTGAAGAGCCTTTGTTAAGTGAAAATGTTGTAACAAGAATATTTGTGGATCCAAATTCTCCAATGGATATTATAGGAAGGTTTGTAATTGAAGTTATGACATGGATAGAAAATGAAAGATTAGTAAACATAGCATCACCAATTTTAGTTGATGATAGACCCACCTTTGGTGTATATTGGCGTAACAGTGATCTGTTATGGCTATGGGCGGAGGCATATGTGGAGTATTTGCAATTGGAAGAAAATATAGGCTTTAACCATTACTTTTCAGCTTTAGTCTTAACCTACTATTTTTAACATCTCACTAAAAATCTTACCGTCCCCCCTCCCCACTACAACTGGGAGGTTATAAAAAGGGAGCAATAGAGAAGCATTTCATTTCGCTGCTAAATTTCAAAGAAAAAACATCAACAAGATGCATCAATGTAAAATTTGTTTAGAAACCTTTCATGATAATATTCTACTAGAAATACACAAAGAGTTATTCCATAATAATAATGAAGATGTAACAGAAACCGAATATGAAGATTTAAAACTATATGGAGAAGAACAACAAGAAGAACAACAAGAAGAACAACAAGAAGAATCATTAGCAGGACCCTCGAATGCTATACTAAGTTTAAAAGTATATGCTTTAGAAGGTAGAGTAGTAATGCACCACAAAATTCAAAATGAAAAATTGCAATTGGAGCAGTTTTTTAAAGAAGTGAGTACAATTGCAAGTAGAACACTCACAGAAGAATTAAGAAGACTAAACTTCATTAAATTTAGCATAATACTACATGCTATGTTTACTAATGTAGAAGGAGAAATGTCACCAAGAGGATTCATAACAAAAAACCAGACCATCATGGCAAGTTCAGATATTAATTCAATAGTTGAGGATTGTTTAGAAGAGATGTTAACGAAAATTCAAGAACATGAAGGCAGAGGATCTGGTTGGAGTTTGGTTAGTATTGAGGGTATGGATATTAGAACTCATAAACACGGCTACGGATTAAGGGGTAGCAGTTATATTCCGCTCCCAAAGAAAATTTCAGACACAAAATCGTGTATAAATGTTAAGAACCAAGATATGGAATGTTTTAGATATGCAATGACGACAAAATTTGTACCTCCTCAAAATTCGGAAAGACCCAGTGAAGAATATGAAACTTACAGATATAGATATAATTTCCAAGGATTGACTTACCCAGTGGCTTTAAAGGACATCCCAAAGTTCGAAAAACAAAACCCTGGAACATCTGTTAATGTTTTCGGTTTGGACAGTTCGAATAAAGTGTACCCATTGCGTGTGGTGAAGAATGAACTACCAGATCATAGGGACTTACTATTACTTACAAGAGGTGATGTTTCCCACTATGTATGGATCAAAAAAATTTGAAACTCTTGTTAGTAATCAATTATCTAAAAATAGAAATAAGAAGGTAATTTGCAAAAGATGTTTCAATTTTCAACGAGAAAGAAGACTAGGAAGACAGTGGTTAGAAGAGCATAAACGATTGTGTAACAACAACTATGAAGCCAAAATAATGTTACCATCACCAGATAAGGCCGAGCTAAAATTTGAGAAGATATCTCATCAGTACCGTATTCCCATTGTTGTATATGCGGATTTTGAATCTACACTTGTTCCTATTGAAAATAATGATGATGAAGCTAAGAAAAGTGTTAAGTATCAAATGCATGATCCAAACAGTTTTTGTTTATTAATTAAATCTACACTGTCAGAAGATCATTTAAATAAATATGATCTAACATCAAAACCTGTTATATATCGCGGTGAAAATGCTTCTAAAATTTTCCTTGACCACTTATATTTGATAGCAGAAAATGTACAAAAAATGTATAGTGATATTGTACCAATGATACCGATGGATGAAGAAGAAGAGATTCAGTATGAAAATTCAACCCATTGTTATTTATGTAAAAATGAATATACTTTGGAAAACCACAAGGTACGTGATCACGACCATCTGACAGGTTATTATAGAGGTGCCGCGTGTAACAGATGTAATATTAACTATCAAATTCGCAACTTTATACCTGTAGTTTTGCATAACCTTAGCGGTTATGATGCACATTTTATCATACCGGAATTGGGACGAGATGATGGAAAAATCGATGTGATAGCGGAAACTAGTGAAAAGTTTATTAGTTTTAGTAAAACGGTTGGAAATATTAAGTTACGTTTTTTAGACTCTTACCGTTTTATGCCATCTAGCTTAAGTAAACTCACTGAAAACTTAAAGAAAGAAAATTTAATAGAAACAATGAAGATTGTTAGTAAAGATAAATTGGATTTGGTTCTCCGCAAAGGTGTTTTTCCCTATGATTACATCGATTGTTTGGAAAAATTTGAAGAAACATCACTTCCGCCAAGAGAAGCCTTCAAGAGTAAGTTGTATGAAGAGGACATCAGTGAAGAAGATTATCAACACGCTTGTAAAGTATGGAACGAACTAGGAATTACAACATTGGGAGAATATTCCGACTTTTATGTTAAATCAGATGTGACTTTACTTTGTGATATAATGGAAGAATTTAGAGATACCTGTTTTGAAGCATATGGATTGGATCCACTTCATTCTTATACATCACCTGGACTAGCATGGCAAGCTATGCTGAAAGAAACAAAGTGTAGACTTGAACTTATTACAGATATCGATATGGTTTTGATGATAGAGTCAGGCATTCGTGGAGGATTGACGCAAAGTGTAACTAGACATGTAAAAGCTAACAACAAATATCTCCCTAACTTCGATGCGTCACAACCAACAACATTCTTAGGTTATTTTGATGCAAATAACCTATATGGATGGGCTATGTCAAATCCCCTTCCATATGGTAATTTCAAGTGGGCGAACCCAGATTCGATCGGCAATATAATGGACATACCCAAATGCGGCGATACTGGATACATTTTGGACGTCGACTTCGAATATCCTTAACAACTGCATGATCACCACTACGATTTACCACTATTGCCAAAGACGGAAATATCACCAACTGGTAGATGGCCCAAATTAATGATGACGTTAACCAACAAGTCGAGATATGTAGCTCATTATTGGACAATACAGCAAGCAATAGAACTAGGATTGAAAATAACAAGAATCAATAGAGCAATACAATTTAATCAATCTTGTTAATTAAAACCATACATCGACAACAACACAAGAAGAAGGACTGCAGCAACATCCGCTTTTCAAAAGGACTTTTTCAAATTAATGAATAATTCAATATTTGGCAAAACGTTGGAAAACAAAAGAAAACATAAAGATGTAAAATTAGTAAGCGATCCGGAGAAGTTGCAAAAGTTAGTACAAAAACCAAACTTTGGAACGAGTGTAATTATTAACGAGAATCTTGTAGCTGTTACCATGAACAAAATCTCAATAACAATGGATCGTCCTCTATATGTGGGAATGTCTATTTTGGATATTTCTAAAACCCACATGTATGACTTTCACTACAACAAGATGGTGAAGTTTTATGGAAGAGAAAACATCGGGATAGCATATATGGATACAGATGCTTTCATTTATTGAATAAGAACAGAAGACATGTATGAAGATCTACGTACTTTTGTATATACTACTGACTTTGACTTTTCAGATTATCCTAAAGATCATCCCAACTATGACTACGATAGAAATAAAAAGGTGTTGGGCAAGTTTAAAGACGAAACAAATGGTGTACCAATGGAAGAAGTTGTCGCTTTAATGTCCAAACTGTACTCATTCCAACTGTACATCAGTGAAAAGGATGAACATCAAGTGGTGAAGAAAGCCAGAGGCATCAAGACTTCATATCTAAAGAAAAAAGTGCAGTTTGAACATTATAAAAGATGTTTATTTCAAAATGTGGAAACAACCGCAACATTCAACACCATCAGAAGCTACAACCATATACTGTATAGTGTAAAGCAAACAAAGTGGGCATTAAGTTATAAGGATGATAAACGCCACATTCTTGAAAATAACATCAACACATTGCCATTCGGCCACTATTCCCTAATCCCTATTGATCAGTAAACCTTTTCTTCGTCCTTTACCTTCTTCCTTTTTCCTTTCGTAAAGAAGAGGGGACATGACAAGCCCAATGTCATGTTCCCTCTTTTTTACACCAACATAAAATGGCCTTGACCTATATCCTAACCGTATATAAAAGAGGATAAACCATTCTAGAGATCAGTACCTTTACAAGCGATGTGGAAGACACAACTGAAGATGGAAGACTTAAAAAATAAAATTGTAAATGAACTTCATAAGCCAGCAAGAAGAAAATTTCCTAGAAGAAGTACAGTTATAAAAGGAATGAATGATCTTTTCCAAGCCGATCTCATTGAAATGATACCACATGGTAAGTTGAATAAAGGATTCAAATACATTTTAGCGATTATAGACTGTTTTACTAAAGTGGCTGATGCCTTACCGCTAAAGGACAAGACTGGTAAAAGTGTTACAAAAGCTATGGAAACGGCTATACAAAGAAATAAATTCAACATCAAACATCTACAAACTGATGATGGGAAAGAGTATTTTAACAAAGACTTTGCAGCTTTAATGAAGAAGTATAAAATAAATCATTATTCAACAAATTCTGAAGTTAAAGCTTCAATAATAGAAAGATTCAATAGAACATTAAAAGGAGCAATGTATAAAACATTTTCCAAACGAGGATCATATGTTTGGTATGATATCTTACCGCAACTTATAAAAGAATATAACAACAAGTATCATCGAACCATTGGTATGAAGCCTAACCAAGTAAATAGCGGTAATGCTAAGATGGTATTAAAACGTATTAGGAATAATACTACTCCTAAACATGAAAAAATGCAGCCTAAAACATTTAAAGTTGATTATAAAGTTCGTATAAGTAAGTACAAAGGAGTATTTAGTAAAAGGTATCTGCCAAACTGGACTAATGAAGTATTTACAATCTATAAAGTGCAACCAACAATACCTAAAACTTACATCTTAAAGGACAACAAGGGTGAATTACTCGAAGGTGGATTCTACGGACATGAGTTGTTAAAATCATCAGTCGGCGATGTATATCTTGTTGAAAAGATTTTACAAAGAAAAAAGGATAAGGTTAAAGTACGTTGGTTGGGATTTGATAAAAGTAAAGACTCTTGGATCCCTACAAAAGACTTGGTGTAGCAATTTGTGAAGTCATTACGTGTTTAACCCTTACACAAGATGGAGATTGTGCAACAAAAGGATCGATTTTTTATTAATAATATTGATGAATTAACAGTTGACAACGACAAGTTAAATCATGGAAAACATGGTGAACTACTGCCAATAACGATGTTTAATAAGATGTTTAATAACTGGACCGTCAAATTGTGGAAAGACGAATGTGGTTTTTAACTTAATAACAAATCCTAAAGGATTACGTTTCAACAACATTTACATCTTTTCCAAATCTTTGCAACAACCCAAATACCAATTATTGGATAAGGTACTCGCAAGTGTGCCTGAAGTTAATTTCTACAAGTTTAATGCTAGTGAAACTATAATGGAGCCAAACGAGGCTAAACCATTTTCTATATTTATATTCGATGATGTATCTTGTAAAAATCATGACACTATTAGAAGTTATTTTGCCATGGGGAGACATTACAATATTGATAGCATTTATATTGGTCAAACTTACAGTAAAATTCCAAAACAACTAATAAGAGATAATGCAAACCTACTTATTATCTTCAAGCAGGATGAAACAAATTTAAAGCACATATATAATGATCATGTAAATGCAGACATGTCATTTGATAAATTTAAAGAAATGTGTGGCAAAGCATGGGCTGAAAAATATGGATTTCTAGTTATTATGAAAGAAGAAGCTATAAAAAATGGAAGATATCGTATAGGGTTGGATAAATGTGTATTAATCCATTGAACGATTGATGATACGTTTAGTAATAGATTGGTCTTCGCAGCGTAAACATGGTGAACCAAGAAAAACTATTAAAAGAAATAAAATCACTGAGTGACTCGATTAGACTTAAAAATCGAGCATTAAGAATGGGTTTGAATGAAAGAGAAGAATTTCTGGAGACTAAATTTAAGCC
Organism: Neoaliturus tenellus; assembly: GCA_030545055.2. NCBI lineage: Eukaryota > Metazoa > Arthropoda > Insecta > Hemiptera > Cicadellidae > Neoaliturus > Neoaliturus tenellus. The sequence goes on along the minus strand of CM061537.1, from coordinate 12,721,394 downwards.
TATTACAGAACCTTTAAAACAGATAACAGAAACTATTGGTAAACCTCATTATGAAGGAGATGTTTTGCTACCTGTTTCTAAATTTGAAGTAAAAAGTTTGAAAAAGGAAGAAGATGATGATTCTTACACAAGTGATAGTGAAGTTTCTCAAAAAGAAGAAGAAACAAGACAAGAAGAACCAGAAATAAATATTGAAAAAGAAGAAGAACAAGAACAACATATACCTGAAGCAGAACAATCAATTCCAAATCTAACAAAATTAAGTAGTGATATATTGCAACAAGGACCTCTTGGAAGAAAGTATATCATGAAGATGTTACATGAAATAAAAGATAACCCAAAATTACACAAGTCACATGTATATGGTGCTAGAATTGATGGAAATGAATTAAAAATAGGAGATTCAAAAGTATATTTGACTGAAGATGATGATATTGTTATTGGTGAGCATAAATATAAAGGAACAAAAGGATTATTTGAACTGATTTTCAAAAATATACCTATAAGATATACGCTTCAAGATTTAAATACTTTTAAAGAAATTTTGCAAAATACTAATGCTCATAAGAAGAATTACTCCAAAGATTCAATGATAAATAGAACACGTGCAACTAAATATACGGTTGTAATAAAAAGATTGTTTCCCCAGAAAAAACTACCAACATTACGAACTGCACCAGCTGTGAAGAAACCGCTTAAGAGCAAGTCATTATCACTTATGGACTTATCACTTATTGATGAATATGGTAAAAAGAAAAAAAGGAGAAACTTCGACATCTGGTAAAGTTTTAATGAAAAAACTATATAATACAAATGTGATTTACTATAATGATATAAACAAATTGGTTGATAGAATGAGACTATTACATGAAGCCATGGAAGCTGGTCATACAGGTTTAAATAATGAATGGGTGGCTTTAGTTGACGAACTTCGAAATCGTGGAATAGTTGTATAAATCATCACGGATATATAAGAGAGCTTTGAGCATACAGTGGATCAGTTCAATCATGAGCGTCGACAAGTTAGGACGGTACTCCGGGCTAGGAGTACAAGGAGGAGAAAACAGAAAAAGAAGTGGATTGCCGCAAACACCTGAAGGTGACTATGATATGAGTAACAAACGTTTAAAATTTGTTAAAGACCCAGAAGAAGATACTGATGGAGCGAATTTAAAGACAGTAAAAGAGGCTACTTCAACATCATTGAAATTAGACAAGAATATTTACGATGTTAAATCACATAGAATAATTAATGTTGGTAAACCAACTGACAGTTCTGATGCAATTACTAAAGAGTATTTATCATCTGAACTTTCAAATACTTTAAAATTACAATGGGGTAATAATTTAAAAGATGGACAGACATATGATGCTGGAAATCATAGAATAACCAACGTGGCAAATCCAAAAAATGATAAAGATTCAGTTAATAAAGAATATTTACATTCTATAATACCGGAAAAGACTCAACGCGGATTTTCTTTTTATAAATTTATAATAAATGACATTGGATACCCAAAGGAAGATGGGGATGCTGTAAACCTGAAATACATCAAGGACAACTGTATTTTACAAGATGGTGATGAAATCGATTGTCATGGGAAAGTGTTGTCAAATGTAAAGTTCGGTTTTCAACCAAAAGACGCTGTTACTATGGAACAATTATCTAAAGAATTAAAACGGGGAACATCGAATTTTGTAAAACATGAAGATGCCGTGCTAAAGCGAGGAGATACATTTATACATGGAAATGAAAAGTTTGATTTAATGCAAGGAAATAATGATGAATGGGATGCAGGACATAAAACAATAACAAATGGAAGATTTGGTATAAAAGATACAGATGTACCTCTAATGGTGCAAACATTAATTGCAAGTGGTGGTACATTAGGTACATACAATGGTCGTAATAGAAGAATAAAAGATATTTATCCTGGCTATGAAGATGATGATTGTGTTACATTGAGACAAACAATAACTTGGGATAAACACTTTGGGACCAAATATGATGCAAAGATGAAGAAAATAATTAATATTTTACCAGGAGAAGATTTAAATGATGCTGCTACTGTTGGACAAGTCATAACAACGTCGAAAAGTGATTCGACTGCTTACACGTGTAATGATAAACGTATTATGCAGTTACACGATCCCCAACATCCAAAAGATGCTGTAACTTTAGACTGTTTAATAAGAATAGTGGGCAATTTATTTATCGATACCCACAATCATATAGCTAGTACAACGAGTCATGTGATGATTCAACCCGATGAACGAGAAGCTTGGATTAAAAATAGAATTATAAATCAGTATATAATTAATTTGAATAATTAAGTATTTAAATATAAAAATTGTGCATGTGTTATTCATTTATATAAAGCAGCTCGTGGAGTAAACACGCTGGTTATATAAGACGACATAATGAAGACCACAACGCTCAGTCGTCGTCAAGACAGCGGCAAGAAAGGACGTGGTATAACATCAGCTGCGTTATCCCTGCTAAGACGGATTCCTGTTGGTGCTGTTCTAAATCGAGCAATAGACGCTTTACCATACGAATTTCATCTGCCCGGAGGCTATCAATATTGTGGACCCGGAACTAAGTTGGCAAAACGTTTAGCAAGAGGAGATCCTGGAATTAATAAATTAGATCAAGCTTGCAAAGAACACGATATAGCGTATTCCAAGTTTGCAGATTCAACAAATAGATCAATAGCGGATAGAGCGCTAGCGGAAAAAGCTTGGCAAAGGGTTAAATCAAGTGACGCCAGTATTGCGGAAAAAGCAGCAGCTTGGGCAGTGACAACAGCCATGAAGACGAAAGCTAAGTTTGGTGGTGGAAGACGACGCGGGAGAAAACCTAGTAAAAAAGAAGCTGCAAAAAGAGGCGGGAAAATCAAAAGAAGACGTCACACTAACCCTAAAAGGAAAGTCAAGAAAACATCCATATGGTCAATGGTAAAAAACGGATTGGGTCTTTACTTAAGACCGTACCGTGTGTATTAAATGAGAAGAATAAATTGATAATTCCAAATAAAGCATTAACAAACTATCAATTGTCAAAATATGTGAAATGTTTAAGAATACCATTCTTCAGAAGAGTTTTTATGAAAGATACATTACCAAATAGAGTGTGGAAAAATGAAACTGGAATAGTAAATTTAGACTCTAATTATGGACCAGGTACTCATTGGGTATGTTATAAAAAACTTGGAAAAAATGTTTACTACTTTGATAGTTTTGGAAATTTACCGCCACCAAAAGAACTTCAACATTATTTTCGGAACTGCAATAATATATTCTACAACTACAAAAGAGAGCAACCTAGCAATACGGAAATATGCGGACATTTATGTTTGGAGTTCCTAGCGAAGAGCGTCAGTCAGCTTTAAGATGTCATCGTATACAGTGTCGCTGAGTGGAAATTCGTCAACATTGAAAAGTACACTTTTCCCAGCATTACGTTTATCTACGGACAAACTATGGGAAGCAGCATTATTGGATTTGACTACATACAATTCAATTCCCAATGTTACAGAAGGAAAAAATAATTTACTACATTATTATGAGAGTAAAGATGAAAAAGGAAATTATTCACAATTAAAAATAATTCCATTATCTACAGGAGCATATGAAATAGACGATATAAACCAAGTATTACAAAAGAAACTTGGCGAAGAAAATATTTCTATAAAAGGTAATAATAATACATTAAAAGCAGAAATAACTTCAAAGTATTATATAGATTTTAGCTTAGACCACTCAATCGGCAATTTGCTCGGATTTTCAAAGAAGAAAGGAATTTTAGCTCCTGGAAATGATTATACTGGCGATACAACAGTAACAATATTAAAGGTGAACAGTATTGATGTAACGTGTAATATTATACACGGATCATATAGAGATGGAGTAAATCAACATATATTACACACATTTTACCCGACAGTAGCTCCTGGTTTTAAAATAGTTGAGAAGCCACAAAACCTGATATACCTACCGTTAAACACCAGTTTCATTTCAGACATCGTACTGAACATATTGGATCAAGACGGCATTAGTGTTGACTTTAGAGGAGAAACAATAACTATACGGTTACATATCAGAGCGGCAACATAAAGTCAACATGGGATTATCATTTAAACCACAACGGAAGAGTCGGGAGCTCAGTAGCTCCTCAACATTCGACGAGTTAACACCGGACAACATACGCTTCCTACAGAAGATCGGACTAAAACTTGCCAACCATGGATATACTGGATATAGCACAAGGACCGACATTCGACGAAACCCTATGGGAGAAGTAATATCACACTCACAACCCTTACACTTCATCAAAATTAAATAATAATGATGAAATAAGAATTCCCATTCAACAACAAGATATCTACACATTATCATGTGAAAGTTATTTATATATCGAAGGAAGAGTAACAACATTGGATGGAAAATCTGGTTCAACTGTTCCTTTTATAAATAACCCTATGGCATATCTGTTTGATGAAATTAGATATGAGATATCTGGAGTAACAGTTGATTCAACAAAAAAAGTTGGTATATCAACAACTTTAAAAGGATTGACTTCAATAACACCTCATGAAAAGAATTCTTTGATCTCGGCTGGATGGGTGACTCCTGATAAAGACACTATTACTCCTAATTCAAAAGGTTACTTTGATTTTAATGTACCTTTACGATTGCTTTTGGGATTCGCAGAAGATTACAAAAGAATAATAATAAACGTAAAGCAAGAACTGGTACTGCTCAGATCTTCAACAAATAAGGATGTAATACAAGCGCCAAGTGGAACTAAAGATGCCGATTTGGAATGGCAACTTCAATTGGATAAAGTTGTATGGAGAGTACCTCATGTCAGATTGGCGGATGAACATCGAGTATTATTATTGAAAAAATTAAAATCTGACCGTGATATTGTGATACCATTTAGAAGTTGGGAATTTCATGAATACCCCATATTGCCTCAAACAGAAAGACAAACATGGACTGTTAAAACCTCTACTTATTTAGAACGGGCAAGGTACATAATAGTCGGTTTTCAGACTAAACGAAAAGATGTTATAACTGCGCACGCTGGTCAATTTGACCATTGCAAGATAAAGAATTGCAAAGTTTTTCTAAACTCTCAGTTCTTTCCATATGACAGTTTAAATGTTTCATTTGACAAGAAACGTTATTCCATTCTATATGACATGTATGCAAGATTTCAATCGTCATATTATGGTAAGACGAATACACCACTTTTATCACCAGAACAATTTTATTCAAAAGCTCCAATTGTCGTAATCGATTGTTCAAAACAAAATGAATCTGTGAAATCTTCAAGTGTAGATATAAAAATTGAAATGGAATTTGAAGATAAAATACCAGATGGAACTTCAGCATACTGTTTAATTCTACATGACAAAATAGTTACTTACACACCGCTGACAGGAATCGTGAAGAATGTACTTTAAGAAGGATTAATACAACATCTGCACGATTTGTAATGTTTTTACAAAAGATCAATAATATCTAGGTCATCTGCGAGTATAAAAGCGAGAAAGAAGAGCTGGAAATTCATTTCATCTTTGATTGTCGTATGGGTAACATCGTCCGCAAGATGAGTTCTACTACATCAAGTGCTAATGAAGAAAATACACCTCTTATGGCTGACAATAGTTTGGATATAGAAAGACAAGTTGAACAGGAAATGGAAGAGTTCCTCAAGTTTAAACATAAGAAGACAGAAGAAGAGGAAGTTGAAAAAGAAACAAAGAAAAGTAAAATTGAAGATAACATTCCCGCTAACATCTTAACGGAAGTATTTCTTCGAATATTTTATCCTATTTCTTCTTGTATGACAAAGACTGTGTCTGCTGGAGTAATGAAATCATTGGATTACTCTCCAACTGTTATTTTGAATCACGGATCTAAAATGGTAACCTTCACTGAATCTTCTTGGGAATCTTTTATGAAACATATACATCTTTTGGAATGCTATTTGAGTAACAATACGTTTGGAAGAAAAACAAAACTAGGTTTGTTCGAATCAAATATTGAAATCGATATTGTTAAACAACGTGATCAACAACTAGTTCGATTTAGAGATTTAACTAAATATAATATAAAAATACATTTGACAAAAGAAGAGTTTTACGCTTTAACTTGTGCTACTGGTCCTATAACAAGATATTTAAAACAGCTAATATTCTCAAGTACAATTATCAAAGACTATTTAATTGATGCATTGGATAGACAACCATATGTTCCAATCCTATACGGTCCAGTAGATACTTCAATCTTCAATAGGATACCGCATGAAGTAGAGATGTGGAGACAGTTACACCACAATCAAACCAACTTTAATTTAGATGAAGAAGAAAAGCAAGAAAACAAGGAAAATGAATTACGTTTCAACAATCAACAATCAACAACAAATTAAACAGACAAAGAATATTGTAAGTAAGAAGAAGAAGAAGAAGAATGTTGGAGTATAAAAGGATGCCAATCTGCATTGACATACCAGTTGTCTACTGAACGTCATCATGGATAAACGAGTTTCATTCTCTAAGAAGACGGAAATAATGGAAGTAAAGCGAGGTGTCATAGAGTTTCAGGCATTCCGTGGTAATGATGGAAATTTTATAATCAAAGAGTTAGTGGTACTAGATATGATAACATCTGTTGTTTATCACTTTTTATTCATGCTTCCTTTGCCGTTCAACAGATTAACAACCAAAGCTAAAGTAACAAACAAATAGTTGATGAAACATTTTCATAATCTAACATGGGATGAAGGTTTTATAACCTACCATATGATGCCACACATTATGAATCATTTCTGCAAAGAGTTCAAAACTATTTTTACAAGAGGATTGGAAAAAGCAAATTGGATACAAGCATATACAAACCATGAAGTGATAAATGTGCAAATGGAGAAAGATTTTTATTGCTACTTTGCTAACATCTGTATTGCATCTAAAAACTTTAAACATCGTTAGTCTCAATGTGCTTTAAAGAACGCATATCGTTTGAATGTCTATCTCCAGCAAAGTGGTGGGGGAAGCGATGGGTATAAAAGCGAGAGCGGCACTATGACAATGCATGAGTATTACTCTAACCTCCGAGGAGTCAACACCTCTGACGCGCAAGCACAAGAAGAAGAAGACGAACAATAGTAAGAAGACAAATAATGGCATCGCAAACTTTTCTACAGTCACTTGTTGATCAATTCAACAAACATTCTAAATCCACAATACTACCGACAAAGAAATGTTCAGAGTTGAAGGAAGAAAAACATTACATTATTCACACTATTAAGAAGATGGAAACATCAATTGGAGACGCCATCAATTGCACATTGAGTGAAGCACCCTACACTCCTACAAACGCTTCGTTCAACTGCTGCAGAATGAAGATTTACGACTGATTCACCCCGGCGCACTCTATTTGGCATCCCACGGTCCAAGCGGAACCAACTCTACTGAACTTACACTTCATGTTATGCCTATTAGCAACTAGTCTGTAATTTTTATATACTGTTGTACATGTGTGTAACTGATTTTAAATAAATAAAAAATAAAAATGAAAAAAAATAAGAAAAGGCAACATATCGATAGTGTTTCTGCACTATCGATATGTTGCTTTTTTTAAAAACACGTTTGGATGACCTTGACCTAGTTTCGAGGGTATATAAAGGCCGTAATTTTCTTGAGGATCTCATCAGTCTACGACTACCTTTCGTGCTGTACACATCTCTGTTGGCTCTCCAGTTATTACGAATAACAACATGTCTCTTAAGGTTAAGTGTGCATCATATGATACCACCACCATTACAACTTTTGAAGAACTCGACGATTTTACTAATGAACTGCGAGTGTTACTTGCCGTTGGTTATCGTTTAAATATTGATGTTTACTCTAACAACATGAGGATGTTTCCTAAATAGAAGTTCTGCAACGAAGAAGTATTCGTTTCCACACAACCTTCAACTACAACACCATATACTCAAAGTAATGTTAAGTTCCAGATATATTACTAATGTTAAATAATATCAAGTGGTCGCTGTAGCATCTATAAAAGGACCGTGTAACCTAACAGAATCATCATTTGCTCTCCAACTGACGCAGCGAAAACAACTACTAATACCATGTTGTACAGAATGATGATTGAATTTAATGGAAAAATCTACGGAAAAGACTATCAAAGTGTAGAACAAATGACGTCCGATCTTCAAGTATTGACTAAAGAGGGATTCCAATTAAAATTAATTCTAAAATTTCCTGAAGTACATCCACTCTCCACTGAAGATCTCATCGCCATGGCTAAAGAAGAAAAAGAAAAATACAAACAAGATGTAAAGAAAGAAAAAGAAGATGAAAACTCAGTATCTTAAATAAATACATCTTACACTTGTAAGATGATCTTTTTTAAAACTCCATTTGGATGACCTTGAGATTACCCCCACCACTTTTCCTAGTCTATAAAACACGCTATCCTACACTATACAACTTCATTTCTTGCCAACACTTAGAAGCGGCAACATGGAAGAGAAGAAAAACGAGGACGCACCGCGCTACTGTTGTGAACAAAAATGCACCGATTTAGGAAGATGGATGGTAGACGGATTAGCTTGTACAAAGTGTGAATTCTTTGGATCCTGTTACTGCAAATGCAAGACAAAGCAACTACCACCACCGGAATTGCGAACCATCAAGATTTATAAATCACGATACTTCCACACTTGCTGTCCCCAGAGGTGTATCAAATTTCATCCGGAAAAACTTGTCAATTGTCGAGAGTGCAATGCATATTATAAAGACGACTTTTGTACATGTATCATAAGTGCGTGCAAGTACAGATCAGGTTGGTCTACTGATCCTGTTGAAGCTTCAGATGTATAGCTGTAGTCACTGACTGCAGCCCTTTTTTAAAACTCCATTTGATTGACCTTGAGATTACCCCCCACCACTTATTTTTTACAACATATATTCTAAGGATCATTCAATACGCTTCTCATTCTTATTTCATTACTCGCACTGACAACAACATGGATGATAAATTCATTTCCTTTCAACATTTAATTACCGACAGAGAAGAGATGGAAACCCTATTCCAAAACATACTTACACTTATTGACACCTATCCTTTAAGATGGATCAACATCACAGTGCAATACGTCAATCCTACCAAAATATTTTCATCCTCATCATCATCTTCTGCCACCTCCATATCTTCATCGTCGCAAAGTGCAGAGGAAGAGGAACAGACAACTAATGGTGTTAAAATTGTTGAATTAAACTACGAGGAACAAGAAATGCAAGCTCTGGTTAAATATAAATTTAATATTTAATATTTAATTTACAAACATTATTAGTATTCCTAACTTAAAAATACAACTAATGCTTATCTTAGTACACCTCCTACTACCTACCCGAGCGGCGTTTCGCTGCGAAATGCGCTGGCCAACAGTTCGCATGGGGGTATATCACCCTTCCCCCACCACGCTACCACCCCTCCACTTCCCCCACCACGCCACCACCCCTCCACTTCCCCCTCCACCGCCCTTGCCCGCATATAAGCGAGCCGCTGACTGACGCTCGCCATTTGTTTCCCGACTCCCGTACGATGAACAACGATCCGCTAGCACTAATGAAATCTACTTTTGTAATTAGAACAAGACATGATTTAAAAGATATAATGGAAACTTTAGAAGATATTATAGACAAATTCCACTGCATCACTATGAATTTGGAACTTGCTTACGGTTGTCCAACATGCGATAGAGTTAAGAGTGAAGATGAAGATGGTTTGCTAGAACTCACTCCTGCATCATCCAAACATACACCAACAGCTGACGATGACGTTTGATCGGACACACAACTGTTTTTCTTAACCCCCCACCACTTTCCAGTAAATATGCCCTGTCCTCATCTTCGTTTCTCATTTCATCGCCAACTTTCCGACCGTCAACACCGCTCCCGTTTCGCCAACAGAAATTAAAACAAGCACACGAACATGATGGATGATTTTTCACTTAAAACACAATTGGAAGAGGACAGACTCAAACTAGAGATCAACAGGCTGCAATTGGAAACAGAAAATCAACAAGGGATGGTTCACCTGCTGCAACTGTTCAAATGCGTACTGTGCATGTTGTGCATCTACCTTCTCTTCGCCACCGCCTTCGGCGTCTACCACTCCCTCGCCGTTGGACGATATTTCAACACCTCTCTGCACAAGAACACGACTTTGATTTAATTTTAAAAATAAACGAAAACCTCCCCATTCCCACCGAGCCCCTGCGGCTCCCACTTTTTTAAAACCCCCCTCCGGATGACCTTGACCCACTTCCCAAACCCATCCATCACTGTCACCCCACACTTCCAACCCCACACCTGCCACTTCCAACCAATGACCTTGACCTGAGCCAGGAGTAACCAAAAGACACTACTACCCTGCTTAGTAATTTAAATTAATATCGAAATTTTATGACGGTAGTGGAGTACAAAATTATATTACGAAAAGAATGACACCTAAATATTTTAAATCGGTTTACAACTGGGGCGACAAACACGGAGATTCAAAACCCTTGCATCCGCGAGCGGCAGATGTAGAGCGCACCCTTAAGACATTCTGGAAATGTTAATCTAATTTTTAAATTTATAAAAAATGTTTTGGCTTAATTGTTTTTGTAAAGCCTTGCCTTTGATATTGTAGTTAAATTTGCAGAATTTTCTGAACAAAAAATAACATTTAACAAAAAAAAGTTCACCCAGATGATAAGTTAATAACTTGATCTAAAAGTTTTACTATTGAGTTTGGATATTATATTAATGCTGTATCCCGGTGAAACTAACAAGATTTGCTTTAATGTAATATATATTTTCAATATTTGAAGTGAGTGGTGACCACAGTCTTAAGATATCAATAAAATAAATAGCTTAAGTTACGTTACTTATATGTCATGGTTACTCTCTTAAGGTTACACAGTGTGATACGGACTAATGTATTTAGTCAATCACCGAATGTTGTTAGTTTATCAAGAAATTTTATGATTAAAACCACAGGAGGCTTAATTAAACAATAAAACAGGAATGTATTTTACTTTTTATACTTCAGACCTTTAATTAAAGCTACCACAAGGCTGCTCACTGACTTGACTGTCTTGAATATTCATTCAAGGATTTATATTACAGTATTATTGAATTTAAAGCGAACACCTTGAATCCACAGAATCTAACCTTGTAATTAATTTATAAAACAGATTGGATTTCCATCAGCAGAGAAAACGGTTGTGCTTTCTCTTATTTAAAAACCAGTTCATCTATAAGGGCACTAAGCAAATTTATTATTGATTATTTAGTATAAAACAATTTCTTAATACACTTAACTTAAAATGAAAAATCATTGTAAAAAAAAATGTATTTTGCACACTTTAAAACACTGATAAGGATATAAAAATTTAAACATATTGCAAAGCTAGACATTTAATCTGTTTTATTTTTAATACTCAAGAGCCAACAACTCAGAATATTTTAGAAGGCAGCTAGTAATAGGTTTATTTATTTATTTACCTGCCAAATCCTTTTTCCTAAGAGCTAATTTAACATTGAAAGCAGTTTTATAAAAAAAATTCTTGGAAAATAGTATCGTAATTTTATTAAGATTCTTTAAGAGTCTCTAAAATATTTTGAATATAAAATTGTCCCGATGGTTTGATACAAAAATGGGTTGATATATTACACTTACAATTGGCTCTCAATCTTTGGAAATAACATTAACGAGACATTTTGATTGGTGAAAATAAATATGTTTATAAAAAATTATACAAGGGTCATAGTAGTTGCACCTAGGCCAACGGCCTTTTTTTGCGGAAACTGGGATTGAAAAAAGAAGGGTTAGGCTACTCCTGTAGTATGAGATTTTTTAAGGGAAAACTTAAAAGAGCAATGGAACAATTGAACTACACTGTGGTTGATATTTTCTTTTCTAAAGGTCACCAATCATTTTGGATATCCTAAATATTTTTTGTATGTCGCAGGTTACCTATTTGGTGATAGAACTCAAAGAAGCGAATGACCAACATTTGTTTAGTTTCATCGAGATTTCGCATATATCTGCTGTGTTGTTCGAATCAGCATTTCATTACTCGAAACTTCGATTTCTTCACAAATGTGAAGAAATTAACTTTAAGTTTGTAATTAAATTGTTTTATGTTCAGATGAGCCCCACGCACAGATCACGATGTGAAAATATCAATATTCTATGTGGACGTAGACAAATGAAACAAAAAGAGATTGTTATCCATGGAAAAAAAACACTAAACATGATGTTCAAAAGTTGGGAGAACTGAACCTAACAACTATTTATCGATTAGTTTGTGTAACAACCATAGTTTAAGATATCTTCACAATAACAGTAAATAAGTTGTTAACACGGTTTTTTGTGGGGTACTGATCGTACTTGTTTTTATACCATAAATCCTAAGTTTTATGAAGTTTGATGACACCACCCCGATTGTACATTGTAGTGCCTATCGCACTGGAAGTCTTCCATATGTGTTTCTCACAGTGCTTGAACATCAATTTTGTTATTTTGACACAATTTACTATGACATTTACAGTTTGAGCGACACAACAGCTGCCCTAATATAACAAATATTTAAACACATCAATTGGCCATGGAAAGGACTGTAGTAATTTATGTGGATGCCTTCATGGCCGACAGGTCTTTCGGGTAACTGCTTAGCTGACAAAGATTTAAACAGCCATGCAGCTTTAATGAATTACTGAGGATACATACAACGACTAATTTTTTTATAACACATGCAAGTAAAATATTTTGTAAGAAACCTTACGATTACCTTACGATTATTTTTACGATACGCTCTTACGATAACACTTTTAACTTTTTGTTACAGAATTACACAAGTTCTTATGCATCTGATCTGTTTAAATATACTGCATGCCGTATGGTATCAACTCTAATAGACGATTTAAATGACATAATAATCTGAGCTCATCTGTTAAGCGGCTTCCAAGCAGTTTTAGAACTGGCCTTCCATCATCGTGGCTTAGGAAACACTTGCGATTGAAATTTAGGTTATTTCTATGAGAATAACATTGACATATTTGAAAATCCATTATCTCAAATATTTTTGGTTGAACATTTTCCATGAAAAACATTTCTTATACTCCTCTTTAAAATATTTTCTATGATAAATAACAACATTTGTTATTATTTATTCTTAAATTAAATTTACAAAATAGCGAAAATTGTTAGAAATGTCCGGGCAAGTAAAATTAATTGGTGACAATCAATAAAAATTATATGATGGAATATAATATCAAATATTCTAAGTCAGTTTCATGCTTGCACAGTTTTAATTCACGTAAAATGTTCAGATTTAATGTATATGAAATTTTTCTCGTGTTATTCTTATGAGCAAAAAATAAATTTCAACCGCCATTCTCAGCTAACACATCAGGTTTAGGGGTACAAATTTAACTGTAAAAGTGTTCAAAATAATGTATAGCAGGCGAAGAAGTCCATAACATTGAAGTTTTTATTTAAAATTAACAACTTCTGATTGGAAAGGTTGCTAGTAGTGTGTTTTTGCGGTTGCTGGCTCAGTTCAATGACCTCTGAGGAATGTGATGACGTCATCGCCAAGGTCAATGACCCCGATGACGTCATCGATGACGTAATCGATGACGTCATCGATGATGACGCAATCGATGACGTCATACCCATGACGTCATCAAAATGACGTCAACGATGACGTAATTGATGACGTCATCATCGATGACGTCATTTCCGTGACGTCACACCCATGACGTCACAGAAATGACATGCTGATGACGTCATCATCCATTATATCATCAAAATGACGTCACTGACACTGTTAAGGTCAAGGTCACGCCGAAACTCAAAATTTTTTGGCACTTTTGCCGTTTCTCACACTACGCTCCGAGTTTCAGTCAGAGTCCACGTGACCATTGACGACTTGGAGCGAATTTGCGATGAGAAACGGCAAAAGTGCCAAGTCAAACTCAAGTTTGCGACATGACCTTGCTTAAACCGTCATCCACTAGTCCTCAGAGGCCATTGAACAAGCACAACATCCGCAATTTCATATTACTGTGACCTTGAACACGTAACAACTACAGAGCGCCGACACCGATGCGCACCCCACGACAGCCACCGAGTGACTGAATGTCAGGCTCTGTGTACCCTAGATATATGGGGAAGTAGAGGGGGAAATCTCAAGGTCATCCAAATGGAGTTTTAAAAAGCTAAAGAGTAGAAAGACTACTCTTGTGCTTCCTGGGCGACTTCATCAATTTCTAACGGATCTGTAAACCAATCCGATCTGTAGCGGCAGGAGTCCAGAAAACAGGTGCACCACCCATTAGGTTGTCCGTAGCACTTCCGACAATTGGTAAGATTAGAAAAATGAAATTTAATACACCGCTGCGGACAACAAGTGTAAAAGTACTGGGACTTGTAAATTTTGAAAGTCTGTAGTACCGGTGGTGGCAGCTGCTGGTTCTTGCATCTACACCTGCAACATCCGAAGCATTCACATTGCTAGCAGGCCAACCCGTCCACTTGCCATCTTGGTAGTAGGAAACACTTGTCCTTGCAGCAATAGGTTGACCCTGTCTCTTCCTCCCAAAGCTTTTTTGCACAATGGATGACGCCTGGCTCCTCCAAACACTTATGCTCGCAACATGAGACACGCTTAGTTTCCATACTTGATGTTGCTTCGGCGAGGGAGCAAGATAAAGTGATGCCGTGGTCAGTGGGAATGGAGGTTATATAAACTAAGGTGAGTGGAGGGGGAAAGGTCAAGGTCATCCAAACGGAGTTTTAAAAAAGTCAAATAGTAGAAAGACTACTCTTGTGAGTCTATAGCGATTTCATTGATAGTGAGTGCTTCGGTATGCCAAGTTGATCTGTACTGACACGCCCCTAAATAATGTTTGCAAAAACCTGCAAAATGATTGTTGCACATTTTGCAGCCAGTTAGCTGTCTTAGATTAAATTCAATGCAACGTTCAGGGCAACAAGTGTACTTATGCCCTCTCATCTGGTACACATGGAATGTCTTCAACTCAGGCTTTGGCTTCTCCCAAGATTTGCACCGACACATGCATTGTCCAAAAGCTTCACACTTTCTACAAGCCAGTCCATCCACCACATCAATGTCATTGGACCATGAAAAACACTTCTGTTTGCAACAGTAGTTAAGTTGACTCTCCATGTTGCTGCGGCGAAGGCGCACGATGAAATGATGCCGTAGTCAGTGAGAGCGCAGCTTATATAAACTAAGGTGAGTAAAGGGGGGAAAGGTCAAGGTCATTCAAATGGAGTTTTAAAAAAGATGGCTAGTCGTCCTCGTCGTCTGTAGTAGTTTCAGATGAAGAACCAGAGTCGTCTGAGTCCCTTGCTGGTGCTCCATAGATAAAGTGTATTTCTATTTTAAAGCGAAGGCCAGGATCTTCCACCATCAACTCCTTCAACCTATTATATACCACCTCCACTTTGTACACATTGTCTATAATCAACACCCAAAATGTTGGGTGAATAAAACGTGTGGATGAGTCAGCTTCGGCAATGGTTATTTCTTTCGGCGCTATAGGAGTGTACAGATGTGTAAAGTGTGGATGAGGCTGGCTGGAAGTTAAAGGTTCTGAGTTGATCCTGGTCGCATCAAAATCCAATTCCATCCTACATTCAACGTCACGGTTCTCGTTAAAAACATATTGCAATTTTAGGCGTAACATTTCTAGTTCTGTCACATCTTGCAAATGAACGGTCCACCACAAGGGAAATGCTTCGTCCGTAGTGGAGTCAACTTCAACTTGAGAAGTAGCCTCGTTCGCCATGGTAGCTAAGGAAGGAATGAGGTGAGCCGCAGACTGTAGTAACAGTATTGAAAAGTAGAGGGGGAAATTTCAAGGTCATTGAAATTGAGTTTTAAAAAAAAATGAAGGAGTAGAGGGGAAAGGTCAAGGTCATCCAAATTGGGTTTTAAAAAAAGAAAGAAGGTCACTCCCCACCAGCCTCGTCGTTGACCTCCACATCAGATCCTTCATAGGGGTAAATAGGTGACATTGGGGTATACTCTGGTGACTGTTGAGTGTTGTCTCCATCCTGCTGCAGTGTAACTCTCGACCAATCATAGTCCAAATTCATTTGAATTATGATTCCAGGGTTGTCCCGGAGTATCTCCTTCATCCTTTGGAAAATTGTCTCTAGATAGTGCACACTGTCGATCGACAGTGTCCAACCCATACTTGTTCCAACATCGGTAATGGAGTCTGCCTGGGTGATGGTGTTGTTGTCATCCATGGTTGCCTGCTGAACAAGGAATGATGCTTGATGTGAGGCTCATGCAGGAACATGGTGGGGGGCGTGGTGGAGTAGTGGGGGAAGTTTCAAGGTCATCCAAACGGAGTTTTAAAAAAAAAGGAAAACCTACAAAGTAACATTAAAACTTTCCAATTGATGGTGGCGAGCGTTTTCTTCTGCAACCTTGCCGACACATGTGACTATGCCATACAGTATGAAAAGTACAACCATAATAAGGCCGAACAATAAAAGATAGCCGTTGACTATCATGATATTTTCTGAGTGGATCTGCTTTCTTCTTATCGCCCTCTCCTGCATCCTCTTCTCTAACTCGTGGACGAAGTCACAACATGCGTGAGGACATCTTTCATCTGTTGGTAGGTTTGCCATTGTTGATGTTGTCGGTGTGGCTGTTGAAGATGGAATGAGGTTTCCAATTGCGATGTGCCATGTACACCAATAGTCAAGTGGTGGGGGTAACAAAGCAGTGGAGGGGGAAGTTTCAAGGTCATCCAAATTGTGTTTTAAAAAAACCTATCTTGTTACTGAGCTTATATGTCAGTAACAAGATAGGTGTTTCTGCTCTTTTACTTCTTTAATATAATGAAAAAATATACATATTCTACAATGGTTAGGACAAGAAATACAACTGCTAGTCAGCTGAAGTAGTCCAAGTTGTCTGGCTCGGTCTTCATGGACGCTGGTGAGGAAGCCGTCGAGGAGTGTCCAGGCTCTTCCTTTGACTGCCGGGTGTTCCGTATATTGCAAGCGTAAACTTGCACATTTATACGGTAGCCTCGTGCCACCATCAGCTGCAACTCCTTGTATAAGTCGTTTAGCTCCTGCTGAGTCTTGATGCTCACCTCCTCGTAACTTGCGCAACTAACGTTCAGAGACATCTTGATGTTGCTAGGTTGGCTGCTGGAGTAGAAATGAAGCCGAGGCACAGCGCTTGGAGGTACATGAAAAAGTGGTGGGGGTAATAGTGGTGGGGGTATAGAAAATCCAATTAAACAGTTCTAAACTTTTTCCATCGATACAATGGAATGGAACAAATAGCGCAGGTGTCCTTGTAATTTTCAAATCGAAACAGTGGCGCTAGAAATCCGAATTGTTTTATACCACCATCCTGTACGAATCGCCGAAGGTCTCTGACGGCGGCCTCGCCACAAGGCCTACAAAACTTTTCCCCGTCGTGGAACTTATACCAGGAGTATTCCGAATACCCTGTATTTTCCCTCCTGTAGCGTTTGACATCTTCTTTTATTGTTAGTGGGATGTTGTCTTGTAAACATGTTGGGAACAAGTCCTTGTGAGTTATAACTCGTTGTATGCAAAGCTCGTACAAGGTGCTCATCGTTTGCTAGTTGGCAACAGACTGACCGTTTTTCGCATCCAAGCAGGTTTGAATCCTAGTGCGGTAGTGGGGGTAATTACAGTAGTGGGGGTAATTGTGAAATGCAAAGGTCAAAGGTCAAGGTCACCCGCGAAGTTTAAAAAAAAATGCAACATATCAATACGTGAAGTCTGTCACATATTGATATGTTGCATTTTTTGTTTTTTTTTTTATTTTTTTTTGTCTTTTATGATTCGTTTATTTATAAAACATTACAACAACAACATATGTACAACATTAAAACTTAAATCTAACACTGCTGCTTGTCAGCGATGTGGATGGTCAACTCTGTAGAATTGCTACCCGTGCAGCCGTGGGACACCAGGTATAGACACCCGGGTTGAATAGAGCGAAGATCCTCGTTTTGTAGAAGATGGACAAATCTCTTGGGCAGGTACACCTGGAACTTTGGTTCATCCCCCGGAGTAAACGGTGCCTCGCTGAGACTGCAGCAGATGGCCTCCCCAACTGTAGTCTCCATCTTCTTCATAGCATGGATTATGTAGTGCTTCTCGTCTTTTAGTTCCGAGCACTTCTTTACAGGTAATATTGTTGACTTGGAGTGAGCATTGAACTGCTCGACCAAAGTCTGAAGGAACTGGTGAGATGCCATGGTCAGGTTACAGATCGTCTTCTTGCTCGGAGATGTTGTCGTCTCGGAATCTCGAGTAATACTCATGCCAGGTCCCTGTCTGCTCCCCACTTATATACTCTCCGTTACCCCCACCACTCCCCAATTCCCCACTTTGAAGGTAAGAGGCGAGTTTATAGGCATTTTTTAAAGCGCAATGTCTATCTTTATCATGTTCTGGGCTTTTTGTACAAATACATATGGTTTCCAGCATGTATTGATAATTCTTATCCAATTCCACATCATTAACCGGAACATGAGTAAATCCTTCGATCCATCTTTTCTTTTCCAGCCCCTTTGTGTAAATATTGGTAAACTTGTCTGAAAAGTGATGCATAATGTGATACAAGTCCGTGTAACTTGTAAAACCATCATACCAATCGATATGATGGAAGTGTTTTGAAATCCATCTGTTGGTAGTAGCGGCTTTACTAGTTAAAGACGAATAAGAACATGGTGGTTTAAATAAAAACGAATAAGGAACACTTGTATTCATGTCCAAAAACACAAGTTCTTTTATAATGAATCTATCATCATTACCACGAAACGCTTGAAACTCAATAATACCAGGCTTGGACTTTACTTGTTGTTCTTCTCCCTTGTCCATTTTGAAGGTCACACGTCTGCTCATTACGAAGTCAGGAGGTCAACTGATTTCCACACCACGGTAGGTACTACTTTTATACCAGGCCGTACAGTTGTTGGCGCGTTGGTGTATATTTAACGTGGGCACCGTCCCCAATAGGCCTAACCCCACAAAATGTTGGTTATTGTTTTAAAAACTAACCATTGTCATTTAAGTTTCCATCTTTATATTTTCCTTATTTTCATTTTCATCACTAACACTTGATTCTTCTCCTCCATCTTCCTCTTCTTCCTGTTTTACTGATTTCTTATGTAGTTGAGCGTACTTTTCCAATTGTCTCCACATTTGTACTTCATGAGGAACTCTATTAAATATAGAAGTATCCACAGGTCCGTATAATATAGGTGCGTCCGGTTGTTTGTCCAATGTGTCTTCCAGATAATCTTTAATAATCGAACTTGAAAACACCAGTTGTCTCAAGTATCTTGTTATAGGTTCAGTAGCACAAGTTAAAATGAAAAACTCCTCTCGATTAAGTTGAATTTTGTTATCATGTCTTGTTGTGTCTCTAAACCGTAGCTGATGATCACCACGTTGTTTAATGATATCAATTTCCACATTTGAATCCAAAAGTCCTACTCTTGTCTTTCTTCCAAACATGTTACTACTTAAATAGCATTCTAGTAGATGCAAATGTTTCATAAACGATTCCCAAGCACTGTCCGTAAACAAAATCATTTTGGGTCCATGAGTTAAAATTACAGTAGGTGAATAATCTGTAGATTTCATAACACCGATTAAAACACTTTTATCCAAACTGGAAGAGATTGGGTAAAATATTCGCAAAAATACCTCACTCAATATGTTTGGAGAAATATTATCTTCAATATCCCTTTTTCTCTTTTGTATAGTCTTTCTTCTTTTACCTTTTTCTTCAACATTATTACTGGCGTGAAGTTGTCCGCAAACGTTTTGTTCACCTCCTTCCTGGTGACCTTGAGGATCTAAAAACTCAGATATCTCCTTCTCAATATCTACCACATTTTCAGGTGTACCACTAGGAGAAGCCATATTGAATACGATGCTACCCATACAACAGTAGGCAACAAACTGATGAGGAGCGGTCTGTACGCTCTGCTTTTATACTCGCGGAATGAAACAAAACCGGTTCTTACAATACATTTTTAACAATTCCAGTTAAAGGTGTGTATGTTACGATTTTATCATGTAGAATTAAACAGTATGCAGTTGTATTAGCCGGTATAGCATCGTTGAATTCCATTTCTATTTTTATATCCACACTTGAAGACTTTACTGATTCATTTTGTTTAGAACAATCGATTACAACTATTGGGTAGGCATCGAAATATTTGTCAGGTGGTAATAAAGGTGTATTTGTTTTACCGTAATATGAACTTTGGAATCTCGCGTACATATCGTACAATATACTGTATTTCTTCTTAGTGAATGACACATTTAAATTGTCGTATGGAAAGAATTGTGAATTTAAATAAACTTTAATATTTTTCAAGTCACAATGATCAAATTGTCCTGCATGTTTAGTAATGTCGTCTCTTCTACCTGTTTGTAAACCAAATATAATATACCTGGCTCGTTCTACATAATTCGATGTTTTAACAGTCCAAGTGTGTCGATCCGTAGTAGGTAAACTGGGATGCTCATGAAATTCCCAACTTCTAAATGGAATAACAATATCACGATCGGCTTTTAATTTTCTTAAAAGTAGCATTCTATGCTCGTCAGCCAATTTAACATGTGGAACTCTCCATACAATTTTGTCTAATTTTAGTTTCCATTCTAAAGTCGCATCTGTAGTAGCATCTGCAGCTTTAATAATGTCTTTATCGTTAGAAGATCTCAACAAAACTAATTCTTGTTTAACGTTTAATATTATTTTCCTATAATCTTCAGCAAAGCCAAGCAGCAAACGTAATGGAATATGAAAATCAAAATATCCATTTGGATTTGGAGTGATCGTGTCAATTGTAGGTAATACCCATCCGGCAGGTTTAAGTAAATTGGTTTCATTGGGTGTTATAGATGTTAATCCTTTTAAAGTTGTCGTAATACCTACTTTTTTAGTGGAATCAACTGTTACACCTGATATTTCATATCTAATTTCATCAAATAGGAAAGCCATAGGATTATTTATAAATGGAACTGTTGTACCAACAGTAGTACCGTCCTTTTTAGTAACTTGTCCTTCAATATATAAGTAACTTTCACATGGTAGTGTGTAAATGTCTTGATTTTGTATGGGAATACGAATTTCATCGTTATTGTTTAATTTCGATGAAGTGTAAGGGTTGTGGGTGTGATATTCTTTTTCCCATAGGGTTTCGTCGAATGTTGGACCCTGCGCTATATCCAGTATATCCATACTCGGTTAATTTTAATCCAATTCTCTCTAAGAAACGAATGTTCTCGCGTGTTAACTCCTCCACAGCTGAAGAGCTACTAATGCGGTTTCCCGTAGGTTGTTCGCTTTTAAATGATAAACCCATGGTTTTGTATTAAAGTGTCGATTTTAAATGTAATCTAATCGTAATAGGCTCTTCTCTGAAGTCTACCAAGTTACCGTCTTGATCCAATACGCTCAACACGATGTCTGAAATGAAAGTGGTGTTCAACGGTAGATATACCAGGTTTTGTGGCTTTTCAACAATTTTAAATCCAGGTGGTACACTTGGGTAAAAAGTATGTATGATGTGGGTGTTAGCCCCATCCCTGTAAGCACCTTGTATAATGTTACAAGTTATGTCTATACTATTGACTTTTAATATTGTTACTGTTTTCTTACCGGAATGTGTTACATCTGGTTCTAAAACAGGCTCATCGTTGGAAAATCCTAATAAATCACCAATTGAGTTTGGTTGAGTGAAATCTATATAATATTTGGAAGTAATTTCAGCTTTCATCGTATTATTATTACCTTTTAATGTTATATTGTCTTTTCCCATTTTAGTTTGCAAAAATTCATTTATATGATCAATTTCATAAGAACCTGTGGGTAACCTGCACTCTTGTAAGTCTGTAAATTTTCCACTGGCATCCTTTCCCTTATAATAATGCAATACGTTATTTTTACCTTCCGTAACATTGGGGATAGAGTTGTAAGTTGTAAAATCCAATAGTGCCGCCTCCCAAAACCTTCCTTTTTGCAAGCGTAACGCTGGAAAAAGGATACTTCGTAAAGTGGACGATTTTCCTGTTAATGATACCGTATAGGAAGACATCTCAATAGTGACTGATACTTTTAGCTAGAAATTCCAAACATAAATGGCCGCATATTGAAGTATTATCAGGTTGTTCTCTTTTATTGTTATAATATATGTTTTTAGCAGATTTAAAGTAATCTTGAAGTTCTTTTGGTGGTGGCAAATTACCGAAACTATCAAAATAATATACATTGTTATTTAGTTTCTTATAACAAACCCAATGGGTGCCAGGCCCTTCAGTATTATCCAAATTTACAATTCCAGTCTCATTTTGCCACATTTTCTTTGGTAAACTGTCTTTCATAAACACACCGCGGAAAAATGGTATTTTTAAACAGGAAATATATTTAAATAATTCAATATTGGTTAATGCTTTATGTGGTATGACCAATTGATTTCTTTCATTTAATATGCACGATAAGGTCTTAGGTAAAGACCTGCCCCGTTTTTTACCATTGACCACACGGTGGGCTTCTTCCTGCCTTTTCTTGTAGATCGTCGTCTTCTTTTTATATTTCCTCCATGTTTTCTTGTGGTTGACCTCCTTTTTACTCTCCTTCTCCTCCTTCTTCCACCTCCTACTGCTGTTTTAGCCTTCATACCTGCTGTTACTGCTAAAGCTGCTGCTTTTTCTGCTATGCTAGCGTCACTTGATTTTACTCGTTGCCAAGCTATGTCCGCAAGCTTTTTGTCAGCTATTGATCTATTTTTTGAATCGGCAAACGTGGAATATGCGATATCGTGTTCTTTACAAGCCTGATCTAACTTGTTTATGCCAGGATCGCCTCTTTCCAGTCGTTTTTTCAATTTAGTTCCTGGTCCGCAATACTGATAACCTCCCGGTATATGAAATTCGTATGGTAATGCGTCTATTGCTCTATTTACTATGGATCCTACTGGAATTCGTTTTAAAGCTTTACTTAACAGAGAAACCGCTGTGGACGTGATCCCACCTCCTCTCCTTACAGTGTCTCTATATGGACTGATGTACTGGAACGTCATTATTGTCCTTTTATAATCGCAATGTACAACTTATGTGTTACCTCTATGACAAGTTGGACATAAATGAAGTCGTTTATTGTGTTCTTTTATTAAATATCAAAATCACCCCAATCCGATGATCTAAACTTTTTTGTACGAGGGTTGATAAAATAGTTTTGAACAATTTCCCGTTTAATCCAAGTACCTCTCTCAGATTCCAACAAAGGAGTACGACCTGAACCAATACCAATATGATTGTATACATCAAATAATGCATTTCCTAAAACTTTTACAAGAAAATTAACAGTGACAGCATTATCCACATGTTCAGGGTCTTTAAGGTCTGTTATACGTTTATTATTACAAGTATACACTTTGCTATCCATTTGTGATAATGTGATAGCCTGTCCTACAGTTGCAGCATCATTTGCTTCTCTTCCTTGCGCCATGTTTGTTAATTTTTTATTACTACATATAAAAAACGCATAGTAATTATTTGGATCTAGATGTACTGTTTGTCCTAAGGCAGCCGCGTCTCTATCTGCATGACCCCATGACACATTTGATAACCTTCCATGCCTGCAATCCCAATAAGCGTTTTTGTATGTCAATAAACGAAATTTTTCATTACCTTGAATAAAGTCATCCCCTTGCTTTGATAATACTTCATCTCGTTTTGCAAATCCAGTTGTTTCTTGTTTTAAAGTCTCTTTCATTTGACCCACTGTTGCACCATCAGATGGTGCTGAACCATCTTTTACATTCGCCAAACAATTGCCAAGACAATCGATAACTCCCACATCACGTATGACACAATGATCTTTTATATATTTGAGATTTACAGCATCATTTTCATTTTTTGGATAACCTATATCGTTAATAACAAATTTATAAAAAGAAAATCCATCTTTTGTCTTTTCAGGTATCAAAGAATGTAAATAGCGTCTATTTACGCTGTCTTTTGCATCTTTAGGGTCATCTACGTTGGATATACGTTTATTGTTGGCACTATAAGTTTTCCCATTGAATTTTAACGTATTTTTTAATTCAGATGACAAATAACCTTTGTTTATCGCATCACCGTTTTGATTTGGTTTACCAACGTTGATAATTCTATGATCTTCTGCGTCATATGTGTTATTTTGTAGTTTTAATGTTGGCGATATCTTTTCCTTTAATATTTTTAGATTTATTGCATCGTTTTCATCCGTAGGATCTTTTATGTTTTTTAACCTTTTATTACTCATATCATAATCTCCATCAGGTGTTTGTGGTAAACCAGCACTTCTTTTTAAACTATTGGCATAATATAACCCATCCGAGGAGTAACGTCCGAACTTGTCGACACTCATAGTGCAACTGAATAGTATTCTAGGGAGTAACGCATTTTTATGAGATTACCCCACGGTTTCGGAGTTCATCCACTAAAGCCACCCATTCGTTTTCCAATCCAGTATGACCCGCTTCTTTAGCTTCATGTATTAGTTTCATTCTATCCACCAATTTATTGATATTATTGTAATAAATCACATTTGTGTTATATAGTTTCTTCATTAAACCTGTACCCGTAACGGACTTACTTCTTTTTCTTCGTTCCTGAGCACTTACATCCAAAGTGGATGCCATAAATCTTCGTTTTACAGGTTTTCTTTGTGTTAACGGCATTGTTTGTCTTCTAGTTGGTATTAACTTGGATACAAATTCTTTATATTTTAAAGACTTAGATCTAAAAGGAGGCTGGTCAGGTAAATACTTTCTCCTATATGCATTTGTCTGTTCCAAAATATTTTTATATGCTTCCATGTCTTTTTCTTTCACTACCGATACTGAAGGCTTATTTTCAAATAATAATTCAAATAATCCTTTTGTGCCCTTATACCTTTGATCACCAATGACAATATTATCATGTTCGTCAACGTTTAACGGGCTATTACCTATCATTAAACCGTCTTCTGTTAATCTCGCTCCATAACTATGGTAATTCTTATTAGGAATTGTTCCGAGTAACATTTTTACCATGTATTTCCTTCCTAAAGGTCCTTTGTTATGAATGTTTTCACCCAATAAGCTTATGTTTGACGGACCTTCCCTTGTCTCTTCTTCTTTTTCCTCTTCACTAGCAGTTGATACAACTTCATGTCCTCTTTTGGCTTTTACTTCATATAAATCTTTTATTCCACTATAGTCCGGTGATTCTAGCTCTCTTTCGGGTTCTCCACCGGTAAAACCACTATACGTAGAGGATTCCAGGTCTTCATCACTAAAATCTTCTGATTTTACATTTTCTCTTTCAAACTTCGTAATAGGTGCAATCGCATCTCCTTCCAATACAGGTTTAGCAAATTTTTTGTTTAATTGTTTCAAGGGTTCAGTAATAGGTTTAAAAGTAGATTCAAGGAATTTCTCCCTCTCGCTAATACCTAGTTTCAATGCTCTGTTTTTAGCCCGAATAGAATCACTAAGTGATTTTATTTCTTTTACTAATTTTTCTTGGTTAACCATGTTTGTAGCAAGACGTGTTGTACAACAATGAATGTGTTATACCACGTTTAATGTATTAATATAAATTTATCAAATCCTATCCTGTATCGACCATTGTTTAGCGGTTGTTCCTTCATAATTGTTAGGAACCCATACTTTTCAGCCCAAGCCTTTCCACACAACTCTTTAAATCGTTCAAATGTCATATCCGCATTTACATGATCAAAATATATATGTTTTAGGTTGGTTTCGTCCTGTTTAAATACAATTAACATGTTTGCATTGTCTCTAATGAGTTGTTTAGGTATTTTGCTGTAAGTTTGGCCAATATAAATGCTATCTATGTTGTTATGTCGACCCATAGCGAAGTAATTCCTTATTGTGTTTTGGTTTTCACAAGATACATCGTCGAATATAAACACGGAGAATGGTTTAGCTTCTTGTGGCTGCATGACACTCTCGCTTGCATTAAACTTTAAATATTTAACTTCAGGCACATTAGTCAGTATTTTTTCCAATAATTGATACTTTGGTTGTTGTAATGATTTTGAAAATACATATAGATTGTTAAATCGTAATCCTTTAGGGTTTGTAATCAAATTGAATACTACATTAGTTTTTCCACAGTTGGAAGGTCCGGTAACCAGACAACGAACGGTGTTCGGTAACAAATTGCCATGTTTCCCACTATTGAATTCTGAATTATCCACTGTGAGTTCATCTATATTATTAATAGTAAAACTCTCTTTTTGTGGTACTATCTCCATCCTTTGTAATGGTTGAACCTAAAATGATTCTCTATCGTTATATCAAATCCTTTTTAGGTATCCAAGAATCTTCCGTCTTATTAAATCCTAACCATCGTACTTTGACCTTATCTTTTTTCCGTTGCAACACCTTTTCAACTAAATATACATCGCCTACTGTTGATTTTAACATTTCGTGTCCATAAAACCCTCCTTCAAGCAATTGTCCTTTATTATCTTTTAAAATATATGTCTCAGGTACTGTAGGTTGTACTTTGAATACAGTAAAAACCTCATTGGTCCAATTTGGCAGGTATCTTTTACTGAATACACCTTTATATTTACTTATTCGCACTTTATCACCCACATTAAATTTTTTAGGCTTTAGTTTTTCAACTTTTGGTTTAGTATTCGTTTTTATACGTTTTAATACAAGGTTTTCATTTTTACTAGTTACTTGGTTTGGTTTCATCCCGATAGTCCTATGAAATTTGTTATTGTAATCGTTTATAAGTTTTGGTAACATATCAATCCATATGTGCGATCCTCTGTTGGAAAACATTTTATACATTGCACTTTTTAAAGTTCTGTTGAATCTTTCGATTATTGAGGCTTTTACTTCTGAATTGGTTGAATAATGGTTTATATTGTGTTTTTTCATTAAATTTGCAAATTCCTTATTAAAATATTCTTTTCCATCATCTGTTTGTAAATGTTTAATAGTATGTTTGTCTCTTTGTATAGCTGTTTCCATTGCTTTTGTAACACTTTTGCCACTTTTATCTTTTAGTGGTAAAGCATCTGCCATTTTTGAAAAACAGTTAATAACAGTCAATATGTATTTATATCCTTTATTTTGTTTGCTATAAGGAATCATTTCGATTAAATCCGCTTGATATAAATCATTAATTCCTTTTATCACCGTATTTCTTCGTGGAAACTTTCTTCTTGCAGGTTTATGAAGTTCGTTGACAATTTGTTGCTTCAAGTCCTTCATATTGCAGGTTTCAATGTTTGTTGTATCACATGTATAATCACAATGAACGTTGTCTTAAATATTCACATCATTTATATGGGTCAAGGTCATCCAAACTTGTGTAAAAAAATGGGGAACACGGCGTTGGACTTGCCGTGTTCCCCATTTTTTTACGGAAGGAGAAAGGAATAAGGTCGAAGTTGTAGAAGGACGAAGAATAGGTTACTAGTTGATAGGGTTTAGGGAGTAATGGCCGAATGGAAGAGTGTGGATTTTGTCGGGCAAAATATGTCTTTTATCATCCCGAGCTGACAGTGCTTTTTTAATTTCGGTGACACTGTAGACTTGATGCTTGAAGCTTCGGATATTGTTGAATGTTGCTGATATCGTAGTATCTTCAAACAAACAAGTCTTGTAGTGGTCAAATGTTACGTGTTTTTTCAAATAAGATGTCTTCACTCCTTTTGCTTTTTTCACTGTCGGTGTGTTGTTCTCGTGGTACATCTTAAATGAATACAATTTTGCCATCAGCGCCACTATTTCTTCTAAAGGCATTCCATTTGCTTCATCTTTGAATTTTCCAATTACTTTTTTATTTTTTTCATTAAAATTTGGATGGTTCTTCGGATAGTCAGAAAAGTCGAAATCTTCTTTGTATGGAAAAGTCCTTAGGTCTTCATACATGTCCAAAGTCTTTATCCAGTAGATAAACGCGTCCGTATCCATGTATGCGACTCCAATGTTTTCCCTTCCGTAGTGTTTAACCATTTTGTTATAATGGAAATCATACATCAGGGTTTTACTTATGTCCAAAATCGACATACCTATGTATAACGGACGGTCCATGACTATTGTTGTTTTCTTCATACTGACAGCGACTAGATTTTCGTTTATAATCATGGATGTTCCGAAATTTGGTTTTTGCACTAATTTTTCCAATTTCCTAGGATCACTCACTAATTTTACATTTTTGTGTTTTCTTTTGTTCTCCAAGGTCTTCCCAAAGATGGCATTGTTCATTAATTTATAGAAGTCCTTTTCAAATGCTGTTGTCGCTGCAGCTCTTCTTGCAGTGTTGGAATCAATATATGGTTTCAACCAACAAGACTGGGTGAATTCAATTGCTCTATGAATTCTCACTATACGTAGACCCAATTCAAGAGCCTGTTGAACTACCCAGTAGTGAGCCACATAGCGATCCTTATTCTCCAAGGTCATCATCAATTTTGGCCATCTTCCTGTCGGTGAAACTTCAGTCTTGGCTAGCAGAGGCAAGTCGTAGTGATGGTCATGAAGGTGCTCCGGATATTCAAAATCACAGTCCAGAATATAGCCTTTTGGACCATTTTTCGGAATCTGTGAGATGTCTCCAATGGTGGCCGGGTCGATCCATTTGAAGTCAGCGTAGGGAAGCGGATTTGACATTGCCCAACCATAAAGGTTGTTTGCGTCAAAGTAGCCAAGGTAGACCGATGGTTGTTGCTCGTCGAAGCCGGGGATGTACTTGTTGTTGGCTTTAACATGACGTGTTACAGCTTGTGTCAAACCGCCCCGTACACCAGATTCCATCATGAGCACCATATCAATATCCGTTAGAAGTTCCAGTCGACAGTTGGTTGACTTTAGCATAGCTTGCCATGCTAATCCTGGAGATGTGTACGAGTGTAAAGGGTCCAGTCCATAGGCGGAGAAGCAGGTGTTTCGAAATTCTTCCATCACATCACACAATAGAGTTACGTCCAGTTTTATATAAAAGTCAGAATATTCCCCTAAGGTTTGAATGTTGAGCTGGTTCCAAACATTACAAGCATGATTGTAGTCTTCAACGGTGATTGCACTTTCATTTAACTTGCTATTGAAGGCTTCAATCGGTGGTAGACTGGTTTCTTCAAATTTTTCTGCAGAAGTTATGTAATCATAGGGGAACACTCCTTTACGCATTACTAAGTCCAATTTATCTTCAGATACAATTTTGCTGGTTTCTTTTAAGTCTTCTCTTCTTAGGTTCTCAGACAATCTGCTCAAACTAGATGCCATAAATCTATAAGAGTCTACGAAGCGAAGTTTAATTTTACCTACTGTTTTTGAGAAACTGATGTACTTTTCCAATGTTGTAGCAAGAACATCAATTTTACCATTATCTCTTCCTAACTCTGGAATAATGAAGTGGGAGTCGTAGCCGCTAAGATTGTGTAACACTACAGGGATAAAGTTTGGCAGTTTGTAATTTATATTGCATGAATTACAAGCAGGTCCTCTGTATAACCCTGTGAGGTGATCATGATCTCTTACTTTTGGATTTTCTTCACTGAAGCTCTTCTTACATAGATAACATCTTGTTGCTGAAATGTATTCTTCTTGTTGATTTTGGTTCAAAGGTTCCATGGGTAAAACATTACCGTATAAGCGTTCCGCCTTTTCAGCAATGTCATACAACTGGTCTACAAAATACTTAGCAGCTTCTTCCCCACGGTAGAGTATCGGAGTGGATGTTAAGCCATAGTCTTGCAATTGTTCTTCAGGTAAAGTAGATTTCACCAATAAGCAAAAACTGTTAGGTTGATGCAATTGATATTTGGTTCTTCTATTTACTTCACCATCCGGAAGTTCCTGCGGCACTAACGTGGATTCAAAGTCAGCATAGATAACTAGTGGAATCCGGTATTGGTGAACTGTTTTATTGAACTGGACAAATGCTCTAGATGGTGGTGGCAGACTAATCTTCACTTCATAGTTGTCATTACAAAGCCGCTGGTGTTCCGACAACCACTCCGATCCTCCACGTCTCAACTCTTTATATGTAAAACAGAAACATCTTTTACACACTGTTAACCTACGTTTCTGTTTTGATAATTGATTTTTAATTAAGGCTGCAAAGTCCTTTATCCACACATAATGTGAAATTTCACCCTTAGTTATCAATAACAGATCCGTGTGGTTTCTTTCCTCAAATTTTGATACTCTCAGAGGATAAACACTATTGGAATCATCTAAACCAAACACGTTTACAGAAACACCTGGGTTTTGTTTCTCAAAATTACCAATACTTTTAACACTAACAGGGTATGACAAACCTCGAAAGTTGTAGCGGTGTTGGACATTTTGATACGCTCTGCTAACTCTACATGGATTTTCTTGCACATATTTTGTTAGCATAGCATATTTAAAGCATTCATTGTCCTCATTTTGCACATTGATACAAGATTTGGTAGCTTGTATCTTCTTTGGCAAAGGTATATAACTACTACCCCTTATACCATATCCGTGCTTGTGAACCCTTACATCCATACCTTCAATCGATGACAGACTCCAGCCGGATCCTCTTCCTTCATGTTCTTGCAGTTTAACTAGCAGTTCATCCAAACATTCTTCAATAATTTCATTGATATCAGATTTAGTTGTAAGGGTTCGGTTTTTGGTAATGAATGCTCTTAATGCCGTTTCACCATCAGTATTGGTAAACTTTGATTCTAACACCAGTCCAAATTTAATGAAGTTCAATCTCTGTAATTCTTCTTTTAGCGTTTTTCCAACAAGTACTCTGGCCTGGGTTATAAAATTATCCAATTCCAATTGTACATTATCAATTTTAAAATGTGTTACAACTCGTCCTGGTAAGGCCGTGGTGCGCAGTTGTCTCACATCTTCCAGTTCTTCTTCCATGTCCTCTTCTTCCGTGTCCTCTTCTTGCATATCCTCTTCTTCAATAGGTCTTCTAGTAGTGGATGGTCCAGCACCAGCAAATTGGATCACACTAGGTCTTCTTCTTTGCATTTGCTGTAGATAGCCGTCGTAGTAGTCCATCTGCTTCTGATGCTCTTCCAAAAACCGGTCAATTGAGTCTAAGTCTATTTCATCGATGATAATATCTTTTTTTCCATCTTCTTCATGTAATTCTCTGTGTAGGGTGAAAAGATCTCCGTCTTCAAAAATTTCCCCACAAATGTCGCAAAGAGCCATTTCAAACAGTTTGGCTTTGAATGCACACTCTGTGAATGTCCACGCAATAATGGGCAGCGCGCTCAACTGGGTCCCTTTATACCCGAGGTTGAAGGGTGGGGGAAAGTGACGTCATATACATCCGGTTTATCAATCATGTAGTAGATTTGGCTTTTAAACACCCATTTCCAATACATTCTTCAACAGGCTTGAGAAACTGATGATGTTTGATCTAAATCCACCATTTTGTACGAGTTTTTCAAAGACGTCTGTTCCAACAACTTTATATAGGTCAAGGTCATTTGGAATTATTATTTTGAGCGGGGGATAGAGCACTAAGCAGCATCAATTACTACAAAGTGCTCTATCCCCCGCTCACATTGTTTTTTTTTTTTTTTACTTTTTGTTTAAAACTTCTTACAAAGGTGAAACATCACCATCAGAGTTGGAATCATCCTCATCACGGAATAGGCAGCGATGACAATACATAATTCTTCTGGCAACTAACATTCTATCCATTGGACGATGAGGAGTGTCTTGTTCTTCTTCTTCAATTTCCAATTGGAATTCCATTTCCGACTCAGATGATGACTCTAATGTTTCGTAGGCGTGCAAGTCCACTTCATTGTCCGTTGAACCAGCTTCATCAGAGTCCGTTTCAATATCCATTATTTCTTCCTCCTCCTCTTCTTGATCAACCGCAGGTAGTTGGTCCTCTACTTCTATAATTTCTAGAGGTATTACCTCCAGAATAGAGACAATTCTGTTGCAATGGAACACGGTGTTGTCAAGTGGAGCCATGGTATGGAAGTGTTGTATCCATCCAATTTGCTTACCCTTTTATACCCCCACCAAGTATGCATTTATGTGGGTCAAGGTCATGTAAAGATACCCTTTGAGCGGGGGATAGACCACTAAGCAGCATGCTAGTCCATTGCCGCAAAGTGATCTATCCCCCGCTCTGTTCTACAAAACCTCAATCAAGTCCAAGTTCGAGTCCTAGTTCAACACATTTTATTTCAATTTAAAAATTTCAATTTCACAAAGCGTACAATTCTGATGTATCAAATATTCCAGTTCCTAAAACATTAGGTTCAGTTCATCCAAATTATGCACTCCTAACCTCATAACCTTGGTAGGGAGAATTACATTAATATGATAGTTATTTCTACCGTTACACTTGCTCCATTCTCAAAGAGATATAAATAATATAGTCTTGGATACTGTGCTTTTTCACGTCCTGCATGTTCCCTAATAAAGTTGAAAGCCAATCTTTTTGAATATTCATTATGAAACACTTCTTTTACAGAAACAAGAATTTTTTCTTCCAGAAATTTCACTTGAATTGATGATAGTTTGCTTACATCATCCTTGTCTATCAGGGGTAGCTTGTACGTGAAAGTATTTGGTATCGGTGGTTGTTTTTTTAGCATTTTATCAAGTAAACAACAGAATATTTTATACAATTTCAGCGCTGGACGTAGGGCAGCCTCTTCCGATGTTGGTGGCACTGTCGACGGTAATGGTGGCAGGCTGGGCATCTTCAGGCTGCTCAGGAATTCTGCGGTTATCAAATATTGGAGTATTGGAGCAGGGGGCGTGTCGGTCGAGGTGGTTTTGGAAGCTGGTGGATAGTTCTTGAGCTTCGGAGGCATTTTGAAAATGGAAAAGTGAAATAATGTAAACGGTGATAATGGGAATGTAGTGTTGAAGGCGGGAATAACCAGTCCGTACGATAGCTGGATGTGGAATGAGAAGTGCGTGCAACCTGGCCGCCTTATATCCCCCACCAAGCCAAGGGTGACCCCCTCACAGAACAGACTGAAGCAAATAAACGGTTCATACAAGCTTAGTAAAGCGTCAGAGTGGGGGTATCACGTAATACACACACCTTAATCGCATGGTTAGCACTTTACTTAAAGTGTAGTTTATATATGTCAAGGTCATTCAAACTTTGAAAAATATTTTCACCTCCAAACACTTGTGGCAAGCCGCAAGTGTTTGGAGGTTTTTTGTTAAGAATTAAGACTGATATATATGTCAAGGTCATTCAAACTTTGAAAAATTTTTACCTCCAAACACTTGTAGCAAGCTACAAGTGTTTGGAGGTAAGTTTTTATTTGTTAATGATTTATTTGTAACTTAGTCTTCACCCTCAAGGACACGGTTTGAGATTGTCCCAGTGACTTTACATCACCGCCAGGTTAAAGTATTATACAAGTCAAGTATTTTTTTTTATTAGTTGACTTGTATAATACCCCTCTCCCTTACTTTAAGAGAGTTAAGACTAAATTTGGAAAAATAATTTGGAAAAAGACTTTTAAATATTGTCCAACACAACCTAACAATTTAGAATTTATTTTGGTAGGCCTACATCCTAATCCATTTCCCACACAGATTGGCATCCTTCCCTTCGTATTAGATAGCCTTTTTTATGGATGAAAAATTGTCTTTGTACCATCCGAACGGGTACTTTCATTGTATGAAGGCTGCCATCACCTTTTACAATGATTTCTACTTTGGCATCAAAAGCTCCATAAGTTTGAGCAATAAAATAATATTTTTCATCCACTTTAAGTCTTCTAATATCAAGCGGTTGCGGACTGTGGGGATGTCTGGGTTGGGATGTTTTAGACCTAATGTTGTTAAGACTGTAGGGTCTTACTCTCGGAAGATTGATGTTTTTGTTCAAGTGCGTTTGGCAACGGTCTTTATCTAAAACAGCAAACTTCTGACAGCAAAGAATCCCAAAGTCTTTTGACATCCAAACGTAATCGCATTTATTACCCTTGCCAGCAGGGAGTTTAACACGCTTACGTTTTTGTGTTGGACGCTTTACTGGAGTGTTTTGGAGCTTGTCAGGTTTAGGCTGGCTAGAAGGAATGGGGGTGGGAGGTGAAGGTTTAAGTAGGTCAAAAGGTAGGCTGCAGACAATTTTGGGTGGGGTAGGTGAACGGGTTAGGTCGATTGAGGGAAGTTCGGGGGAGAAGATTGATTTACGGGGGGTTTGGTTGGTGTAGGTGGCATGGGGGATATGGGTGAGGGACATTGGGATTTGGTGTAGGATAGGATTTTCTTAGTTCGACTGTAGGGGGTTATCCTCGACCTTGGCGCCTCTTCGAACACCGCAGACTCCGATCCCGAGTCCGATAGCAGAGAGAGTGCTGGAGAGGCTATCAGGACTCGTCCGCTGGGGTTCTTTGAAGATGCCGCAGGTGCGCCAGCCTCTTCCGAAGCCGAAGGTGCGCCAACCTCTTCCAATGTTGGTGGCAATGGTGAAAGGCTGGGCATCGAGGCAGGCTGCGGTGGCGGCGGCGGTGGCGGCATCGTCAGGCAGCTCAGAATCTGCGCTGTCATGAGGTATTCTAGGATCGGAGCGGACGACGATGAGGGCTGAGGCGTGTTGGCCGAGGTTGAAGAAGCTGGTGGGTAATTCTTGAGCTTAAGACCCATCTTGATGAAGCGAATAAATGAAGAGTAAATATGAAAAGAGTAAATATGAAAAGAAGATTGAAATAAGTAAATAAAATCTCAGGAGCGAGAGAGGACCGTCCGGTACGGGAACCTGGACAGGAATGAGAAGTGCATGCCACCCGGCCGCCTTATATCCCCGCCGGGGCTGCCACGCCCAGGATATCAGGGGTGGGGGTGGGGGTGGGGGTGGGGGTGGGGGTGGGGGTGGGGGTGGGGGTGGGGGTGGGGGGGGGGCACTTTTTGTCGGGGGGGGGGGGGGTTCGCACTTTTTGTCGGGGGGGGGGGGGGTCAATTTAAAACAATAAGCCTCACTTAAGGCGTTTATGTTAACATCGCTGAAGCCTCCAAAAAAGACACACTTATAGACGAGTCAAACCTTGTGTGTTACTTGACTTGTACATTTTTTTAAAAGAGCTTAATATATTTACCTTGTTAATAAGACCTGACTGTTAAAGAATTTTGAAAACTTTTATATATTTAGGTCAAGGTCACGGTAAAACTTTAAAAAATTAAGCCCCACACCCCCGATGGGGGTGTGGGGCACTTGGGTTGTCATCGCTGTAGCCTCCAAAGAGACCCAACTATGACAACAAGGCAACATCCAATGTCGTGTTCCCTTCGCCACGCAAGACTTGTAAACATTTACTGCATTGTCTTTTCAATAGCTAACAAAACATTTACTTAATTTTGAGAGAGGTTGAGGACAGCCCTAGTGGCTTACGCCCTCGGTCCGAGTGCAGGGGCCACCGCAAATTGGCCACAGCTGTGGTCTGCATGTCAGCATACAAACGGACCGAGTCCCAAACCCAGCCGCAATATTGCATGCCTGAGAGGACCCATGCTAAAATTGGTTTAAAATTGTTTTACACGGGGGTCTACTCCCGTACCCTACCTTTACTATTTAACTTTATCAATGCAGTAAATTTTTATAAATCTTTGTGGGTCAAGGCCACACGGACATTAAAAAAATTTCGGCCCCCGTACATCCATGGCGAACCACGAATGTTCGGGGGCCTTGGGGACTAAAAACACAAATAGCTAACAAAGATTCATTTACATAATTTTGAGTTTCCAGAAGGGAAACAAGAGGTTGAGGACAGCCCTAGTGGCTTACGCCCTCGGTCCGAGTGCAGAGGCCACCGCAAATTGGCCACAGCTGTGGTCTGCATGTCAGCATACAAACGGACCGAGTCCCAAACCCAGCCGCAATATTGCATGCCTGAGAGGACTCATGCTAACGTTGGTATAAAATGCTTTTACACGGGGGCCTACTCCCGTTCCCTGACTTTACAATTTACTTTGAGCATTGAAAAAGCTCAAGGGGGGATTGCTAAAACAAGCGTATACACTTTACAAACATATAACACACTTACAACACACAATTGAGCTCAACGTAGTCAATGCTGGAACAAGCACATACACATTAAACACATATAACAAACAAGACACAAAGGATAAAAGACACAGGAGACATAGGGTACAAGTAAAACACTCTCATATAAATCAATTCCCAATACCCAAACGCAAGCGCAATATCTTACAACTAATACAAGTCTTAAAGTTAGAGTAGACTTCGCTAAACACTGAAGGCGCCATTCAATGTTTAGTGATGCCTATGGCGGTCCGTCCCGGTCGTTCACGTTCAACGCGCGGGAGCGGACTGCGAGCCGGCTCTGGCTGGACCCCCTTATATCCCCGCCGGGGCTGCCACGCCCAGGATATCAGGGGTGGGGGTGGGGGTGGGGGTGGGGGTGGGGGTGGGGGTGGGGGTGGGGGTGGGGGTGGGGGTGGGGGTGGGGGGGGGCACTTTTTGTCGGGGGGGGGGGGGGGGGCTCGCACTTTTTGTCGGGGGGGGGGGGGTTTCGCACTTTTTGTCGGGGGGGGGGGGGGGGCTCGCACTTTTTGTCGGGGGGGGGGGGGGGGGTCAGGTAAGTAAAGTGGGTCAAGGTCACCCACAACACTTGTACTCTAAGTGTTGGCTATACCCCCACCACAACTGGGTCCCTAGGCTGCACAACACCGCTTCGCCAGTATGTCTCCGGCTTCCATGCGGTGCGTCTCGCTGTTCTCTAGCTCTCTATATGTAAGTAATTTTACAAGTTCTGAATGTAGGTCACTACACTTTAACTCTGGGACGATATCGACTTGTAGTATTTCAGTGTTTTGACTCAAGGTCATCACACTTTAACTCTAGCACATCGGTTATCGTACCAGAGGTGCTCAATAACCTAACTTGTAATGTTTAGGGTGGCGTTTGCACGCCACGTGGTATCGCCATGAGTGTCCAGTCCAGGTTTTAAGTTAAATTAATTTTACTGTAATCTTTTCCATTTCCGCTTCGTTTTGCCAAAGTATAAGGTGTCACTTAATAAAATGGTATTTCTCTAAATTTATAGGAGATTGCAAGGATACAATTAGTTTATTTAGGAGACTCTTCATCTTGGAGTTTAACACAATTTCCACTTTGACTTTGCTTCCTCGGCTCTCACAGCCTAAGCTGTACAGAAATGTTTCTTCTAGTGCCAACTCGGGCCAAGAGAACAGTGTGTTGACTGTAGGACAGCTCATGGTGAAGTGATGCGATACTCCAGCGTACCACCTCACCTTCCCCCGCCACTGTGACCTTCCCCCACTCCTGCTGTTTCCCCCACCTCTTTTCCCTTGACTCATGCGCTACAAGCATTCTCTCAGTATTGTGCGGACTTTTGTGAGGTGAAGCCATGTCGCAGGACACTTTAGGTAAGAAACTTAGCCGTGTTAAGACTTTATTAGTTGCTCAATGTCCACCACTCAAAGTTAAGAGGGTTTCAACTTTAGCTAAGTGGCGCAAACTGTTGCGCGGACACCCTAAGTTTTATACAAAACAGACTAATGTCAGTTTTACTGATGAGGATTTGTTTAAAATATTGGATGAAATGACTTTTCCTTGCAAAATTCAGTTAGTTACTCCCATTCCTGACAGTTTAGAGTCTTAGTCTCTCAAGCCGATATACCTAGCATACACAGAGCCTGACATTCAGTCACTCGGTGGCTGTCGTGGGGTGCGCATTGGTGTCGGCGCTCTGTAGTTGTTACGTGTTCAAGGTCACAGTAATATGAAATTGCGGATGTTGTGCTTGTTCAATGGCCTCTGAGGACTAGTGGATGACGGTTTAAGCAAGGTCATGTCGCAAACTTGAGTTTGACTTGGCACTTTTGCCGTTTCTCATCGCAAATTCGCTCCAAGTCGTCAATGGTCACGTGGACTCTGACTGAAACTCGGAGCGTAGTGCGAGAAACGGCAAAAGTGCCAAAAAATTTTGAGTTTCGGCGTGACCTTGACCTTAACAGTGTCAGTGACGTCATTTTGATGATATAATGGATGATGACGTCATCAGCATGTCATTTCTGTGACGTCATGGGTGTGACGTCACGGAAATGACGTCATCGATGATGACGTCATCAATTACGTCATCGTTGACGTCA
Organism: Neoaliturus tenellus; assembly: GCA_030545055.2. Taxonomy (NCBI): domain Eukaryota; kingdom Metazoa; phylum Arthropoda; class Insecta; order Hemiptera; family Cicadellidae; genus Neoaliturus; species Neoaliturus tenellus. Next base: position 12,683,124 of record CM061537.1, on the reverse strand, counting down.
TTTTGATGACGTCATGGGTATGACGTCATCGATTGCGTCATCATCGATGACGTCATCGATTACGTCATCGATGACGTCATCGGGGTCATTGACCTTGGCGATGACGTCATCGCATTCCTCAGAGGTCATTGAACTGAGCCAGCAACCGCAAAAACACACTACTTATGATGGGCGGACTGATGAGGAACCCCACAGTATGTGCGATTTGTTTACTGATTATTTCTTCTCCATGTATGATACACCTGTTGATGATACATTCCTATTCCTAGGACACAGGTATCAGTTTATCATCTATTCACATCTCGGGGAATTGGAGGTGAAATTTTAAGCTCTCGACGGCTCCAAATCACTTGGACCTGACGGTATTTGGCTGCTGTCCTGAAGTTCTGCATTGTTCTCCTGGCACCTCACATGGCGTTGTACTTCAATTCTCTCCTGAATGCGTGAGTCTTTCCTACCAATCTTAAGTCCGGCTTTTGGTTCCATTTGTTAAATCAGGGGATCTTTCTATTGCAAAATACTGCAGACCCATAGTTATACAATCTTCCCTAGCAAATAATTTCGGAAGTATTATTCTCGACCGTATCTCATTCTATCTAAGCAACATACTACTACCTCAACAGCACGGCTTCCGGTATGGCAGGTCAACCACCACAAACCTACTGGTTTTCCAAGGCGATGTCCTGAGTGGGTTTGCTAAAGGTCTTCATGTTCAAAGGCTTTTGATAGCCTTAGCCACCCAGATCACTTGGGGAAGTTGAAGATATTGAGATATTGCTCTTAAAAAATGGGTTTTCTACTTTGAGCTCAATAGTAATACCTATAACTTATAATGTTATTAATAAGTAAATTATTGCGGTCATTTTCCATCACTGATTAGTGAGAACAGTGTGAAAAAGGGGTCACACAATTCAGAAAGAAAAATTTCTACAGTAATTTATTAATTAATACAATAGACTAGCAATCATCAACAATGCACTAACCGATAATAATAATATCTTTACCAAATAAAATGTACAGTAAAAATAACGAGCACCACACCAGAACTCTGCAGACCCATGTCCGAATGTAGGTGCATCACGGGGCAAATGGTGGGTAAACGGCCGGCACTGATAGCGGCCTTATCAGCAGCAGACCGTGAAATGAGGGACTCAACTGGTCACTGTAAATCCTAACGGTATCACCAGAACTCTGCAGACCCATGTCCTAGTGTCGGCGCATCACGGGGAAAATGGCGGGTAAACGGCCGGCACTGAAAGCATCAGCAGCAGACCATGAAATGAGGGACTCAACTGGTCACTGTAAATCCTAACGGTATCACAAGAACTCTGCAGACCCATGTCCGAATGTCGGCGCATCACGGGGCAAATGGCGGGTAAACGGCCGGCACTGAAAGCATCAGCAGCAGACCATGAAATGAGGGACTCAACTGGTCACTGTAAATCCTAACGGTATCACCAGAACTCTGCAGACCCATGTCCGAATGTCGGCGCATCACGGGGCAAATGGCGGGTAAACGGCCGGCACTGATAGCGGCCTTATCAGCAGCAGACCATGAACTGAGGGACTTAACTGGTCACTGTAAATCCTAACGGTATCACCAGACCTCGTGCAATTCTCGTGCAATGAAGCTCTTCACGCTTCCTCGTTGCTTTTTTTAATTTATATTCTCAATCCTGGTTATTCCTTTCATAGTTTTCGTATTAATGGTGACAGAATATAAGGGGTTTTTCACAAAACTCACTCTAGTGCAACCTGGTATATTAAAAAGTCTTATAAAATTTCAAAATAAAACGTATTTATACTACTTCAATTTTGTTCCATTAATAATATTTATCAAAATCTTAAGTACCAAGTTTTTTTAAAAAAGATTTTAGTATACAATCATTTAAATAAATGCCATACAGATTCTTATAAAACAAATTAAATTTTAATAAAACGTCTTAGGCATTCAAACCACTAGGCTATAAAGTTTATACAATAGGTTATGTGCGGATGGCCAAGGCAGTATTTCGCCCAGAGGGGAAGAAACTTGTCAAGTGTCTGATGCATAATGCAGCCACTTTCCCCCTAAACCCGGAATTACTGGACCACTTTACTGTCCACGGTGAAGGCAGCGCCCCCTACCTCGACCCCAAACACTCCTGTCGTCACACGAGCACTGCCTGCATTTAACAGTGGTCTCGTGTTATATTACTGTTACAGAAGGTGTGTAGGGATATCATAAAACTATATATAGTATTTTTATTAATAATATTAACAAAATAAAATTCTCTTTCAGTTGCGTTTGATTTTTGAAGAATGTCTATATCATGTTGACGTCAAGTGTAGCACCAGTCAATGACAGCACATTCAAAAGCACTAGTTTGGAAACCTTAAGTAATAGCAAGTTTCAATTACATAAAATCTAGCTATTTACTAAAATTAGAAGGAAAGTTGACTGAAAAATAGAAACTTTCGTCACAAACGCGTTAGTCAAGATGGACACTCAACGACTATCTCTATTTGTTTGATATTGTTTCCGATAGATAGCAGCACGTCCTAGCGCTCACTGCATCCTTCAGTTCGTCTGAAAGTACGGTGAACAGTATTTTTCCACCGTCTGGTATTACTACAGTCTCCCTTATTCTGCCTAAGATATTACAGTCAAAATAAAAATTTTCTGGAGTCTTAAAAAAGTGACTTTGAAAATTCACATTTTCTTACATTTCAACCAATGTACGCACTAAAATGCAGACGAATGGCCCAAAATGTGGTTATTTTATTTAAATAATTTCACAAATACCAATGTTTGATTCATGCATTCATTAACTTTATGTAGTCTATTAGTCCTTAAAATAATTTACATAATAAAAATCCCCAATCAAAAATTAGGGTTTTATAATTTTAACAATTCGCCTTCTTAGTCATCGTCGAGCAGTTGTCCATCTTTTTCAACTCAATCATTAATTACTGATCCATATAAAATTTCAAGGAGGACATCCATATAAAATGTATTTACAATTTCAATTTAAATTATTTGTTATTAATTAAATTGTGTTTTATAAATAAAGGTAACAGATCACTCAAAATTTGGAATAAGCCTAGTTTAATTAGTATGATTGATCATTTCCCCTACATTGTAGTCAAAATTTAAAACGTCTACTTTAATATTATTTTGAAGAACATAAAATTCTAAGCAATATTCGTCACTTCCGTATTTGAAAAAAATCTTTACACTTTATTGAATGTGTGAGAAGATTAAAAAATTTTTAAAAAACATTTTGGTATCTTTCAACGGAAGTTTCAAATAAATGAATGACTGAGATAAACTCATGATTTATCTTATTATTCTGATTGAAAATTTAATGCAGAATCCAAAAATGTTATTAGATTTTCAACACAAGGTCCTGTATTCTTAAAAAATTAAGGTTTTCCACTAAAATTACATAATTTAGAAAAATATGAAAATTCCTCTACTGGCCACAATTGTTTGAATACATTTTTTTTATGCACAGTTTTATCACATTTAGTGTCCATTTTGTTCCCTTAAAATTTAAACACTCATTTTATTCCACTCTGTATGTTACGAAAAGCGCATGAAAAATTACTTTTATGCATATTTTCTCTCTTATTTCCAATTCATCGATAATATAAAAGGAACATTTTTTTCGATTATTATATCCAGTCAGCAGAGCAAACTTTGGCAGCAATGACCAGATGATTAGATTTCTTCCCGTAATAAATATTGAGTTAAGAATTTTGCTATGATAGAGTACAGTAGCTCCTTTATTTTGGAGTTGTGGTTATATGGTGTAAAACATGGTATTGTTGTATGTATAATTTGTAATTCACCATTCATCAATATATACATTTCTATATAAATTACCATTCTTGAAAAAAAAAAAAAAAAAAAAAAAAAAAAACAGTAATTTCCCTTAAACCTCAAGAAAATCAACATATTGTGAGTTGAAATTTTTAAAAAATATGTTTGTGTGCTGTCATTTTTCTTCAACAGTAATTAATTAAATTTTGAGTTAGCAGCAATGCGCAACGGGTCGATAGTCAAATATATTTATGAGTAAAAAAATTTGTTATTTATTTTTTTATTTTTTACTTTTAAAATAAGCTAAGCCAAACCAGTAGTGTTTCCATTGCGTCAGTTTATTTATTTTTCCATATTGTTTGTAATTCCCTGCGTCGTATACATCTTGTTCTTTATTTGCTGTATACTCAACATTTCACATTGAAAATATAGTGTACTTCCAATAAAAAGTATTAAAGCACAAGTTGGAAGCTTAGAAAACTGGTGAACTTTTTCCAGTTAAGTCTGAGCCAGTGAGCCGGAAGAACAGAAGATCTGAGTAGAAGTTCATGTTGAGATTTGCGAGGTATTCTAAAGCTGTTTTGGTCTGCGGCAAGTCCGAACTAGATTCGTTATATTGTTTGCTATACCTGACAAACCTAATACTGTATTGTACAGAAATGTAATTTGAAAGTTCTTTTAAGTAAGTTTAAATACATTATAAATATTGTAACAATAAAACAACAAATTGAAAAATAACTAAACAATATTTCCTACGGCACTGAATTATGTTTAAAGGTGAAATTAAAAATTCTTAGTAAACGTAATTTTGAGTTATAAAATTGAATGGTTGAGCAGACGTCTTCTCAGGATTGGCAGGATAAAGAAAGTTTTTACAAAATCACTTTATAACTCCCTTCGCCCCACCACTTCCATAAATTAAAAAGAATTACGATTAACATTTTAATTTGAATTTGGTTTGAATTTAATTTGTTAAGTGTTAAGGTTTAATTATTCTAAAAATTATTAAAAATTTTACTTAATATCGTAAAATAAAGTTTATCAGGCTGTTAAAACTTACTTACGTAAAATTTTAATTTCAATATTTTCATGAATTTGGATTTGATTCGGTTGGTTTTTAGTGTTTGTGTGTGTGTGTTTTTTTTTTTTTTTTTTTTTAGAATTTTCCAGTTGAGATGTTTTAAAATAAAGAGTAAAAGTAAAGAAACTCGCCGAAGTATCACAAGCGTCATCAGTTGATCCCAAGTTATCCTGACCTTGTGCGGTAGGTGTAATCTATTTCCAACCTTCAAAGGTCGTTTAATCCAGTATTGTGTTGAACGTGGACAGAATGGTAAACATTTGAGACAATATACCGATTTCATTTGAGGCTGATATAGGTTACGTTCACAATTTGTGAAACTTCAATCTAATGTTTACACTTTTATGGTTGATAAATAAAGTTTAGTTGAAAGGTACCTTGAATGAAAAAAAAAATCATTTTCAAAACAGATAGATGTTTTTTTAACATTACTTTGACTTTTTTAACATTATAAAAAAAACTTTGATGATGTTTTTGATATTACTTTTATGAAGTATATTATTTTTCTTAAAATTTTTTATAATGATCAAAAAATCTTTTGATTTCACACTCTCTTTTGTTTTTATAACTAACTGCGTATGAAATATGTTCATTTAAAATGATTATATATATATATATATATATATATATATATATATATATATTATACTTTAATAAAATTATTATTTTTGATCAAAATAAAAATAGTTATAACTATTTTGGTTTTTGTCCTAAGGTGATTCTCACCAGTTACAGACAGCTTCTGGACAGTCTTACAGACAGTCTGCTATGGTTATGTCTTCACCTTGATGAACTATTTTGTGTTTTTTTTTTTTTTTTTTTTTTTTTTTTGAGAAATTCAATCAGGGTCTCTAACATTAAAAAACTAATTATTAGTGTTTTGGTGAGGCTGACAAGACGTGACCACTGCAAATAATGGTTTATAGAACATTTAAGGTTCTACAGATAACAAGGAATATCTCTGCCTCTGGTGAGCTCAAACAATTGGAGTAGAATGAAGCAGTTGCAGTCTGATTTTAGTCCCATATGTGTATCAATTTGAATCCAGAAGCGGAGTATGTCAGAGACCAATATATTCCTTGTTATCCATAACATTGTCCTCTCTTTATATTTACCTAACTCTCACCTTTTTTTTTAATAATCCAAAACTGTATGGAAATTACATGAGTGCCCATGACAATAACTCAAGTTTCAAATCCAATGTTGTGTCTATCATTTATGCTGTGACCTCTTTGAGCATGGAACTAAGTAAAAGCCAAATAGCGCAGGCTTCCTCGGTCATTTAAAGAGAAAATGGAAAGTTTTTTTTTAATGGCCCATTCATAGTTTGGAAGATTTTTATAAGGCCAGTGTGCATTTTGAACTTTGCATTTTTTCTTAAATTCAATATAAATAGTTTTTTCTTGACTTATTTGTACCAATTTTACATTTAGTTTAGTTAACATTTTTGCAATAAACAAATTGAATCTAATTGAATTACATTCGAAGCCAAGACATCGCTTAATGGCAAGACATGCTTACCACTTCACCAACTACTGGCTATAAAGGTGATGCAATTGATGGATATTGATTAATCAATGATGATTCTAAGCCACCACAAATCAAGATAAGGCCCAATTAAGTGTTATTTTTTCTAAGTAAAAGTTTGTGTTAATTAAAAAAAAAAAAAAATCATAGTTGCTGAACAACTTTTTATCCACGACGGTTTATCATTTAGCCATTAGATGAACCGAAGATGTTCGAAACCTTTTGGCTATTGATATCTGTAAGTAAAGTTTTAGTTTTAAATACTTATGATTTGTCAAAGGGGTATACCTAACAAAATAACAACATTTTTACTTTTCACCGTTAGCCTTACAATTCTGATATCTCATATTGTATTGTTTAACACGTTACAATTCCGATAATGAATTTTTATATAAAGTTTAAAGTCATTCCTAATATTTTACCTCGAAAAAAATCACAAGAACTTGGTGATTTCTACATCAAATAAATAAAAAAATCTATTTGATTTTTGCATGATAATAAAAAAATGATTAATAGATTTTAATCAAAAAGATAAAAAATCTATTTGACAGTTGCTATCACCTGAGCCAAAAACTACGTCACTGATTTGTTATTGGTTTTTGTTGTTGTTGTTGATGCCTCCTACCTTATTATTTTCTAGAGTACTTAGCTACAGTTTTTATTGGGGGACTAGGGCTGAACATTTTCGGTAAAAAGCGTGATTTTCGTTGTTAGAAGTGAAGGTCGAAAATTTTTTAGTAGTGTGTTTTGGTCACTTTTAAAACCGGCCACGTGCCCACGGAGCCACGTGCCGCGGCAGCTGGCGCCAGCTGCCATGTCACATAGCTTCCGGTGGGGGTTAGAGGGTATATATGAGATGCTGTAGTTATATTTTATGCCATATAGGTTGGGGTGGAGATGGCGATAGTGTTGGCGTTAGGGTGAAGTGAATTTGCGCATAAATTAAAAGTTAGTTCAAAATTGAAATTCGTCGGTGTTAACGAAACTCTAACAGTTGAAGAAAAATTAAGAGTTAGTTCAAAATTGAAATTCAAACTTATAACTGAGATGTGGAAAATATGTCAAGGTCATCCAGAGTAAGTTTTAAAAAATTCTATCCAACTATCACCAGAAATAGTTTTAAGTTGAAGTAGTTTGTGATAGCGGGATAATTGATTCGTGCCATGGGAGAGGTGTTTATCGTTTGAAAGTTGGCGATCGAATGAGAAGCGCCGCCTAGGGAGAGGGCTTATAAAATGGCAACCTTCCCCCCACCACCCCTTCCCCCACTCCTTTAGACCAATAACCGGTCGCCGACTCTATGTGGTGAAACTGAACCAGACATGGCGGCTGCCATGGATAATTCTAACCTCAAACCTTAGTTTTGCATTGGTGAGCATGAGCCACCCCCACTCCTTTACCTTTCTTTTATATTTTTAAAACCGAACAGATGTTCGGGCAGGTGTTGGGGGCAGAAATGTTAAAATATTGGGGTGGAGATGGCAATAGCGTTGGCGGTCGGTTGAACTGAATTTGCGAATAAAGTAACTAGGGTTGAACTAAAAGTATACATAAATTAAAAGTTAGTTGAAAACTGAAATTTGACGGTGTTAACAAAACTCTTAATAGTTGAACAAAACTAAAAGTTAGTTTAAAACTGAAATTCAAATTTATAAATAGGATCTGGAAAGTATGTCAAGGTCATCCAGAGTAAGTTTTAAAAAAGCTTACCCAACTACCACCAGAAATAGTTCTAAGTTGAACTAGTTGGTGATAGTAGGATAGGTTGAAGTAACTTTTGAATTTTATTAGTGAACATACAATTAATGTGCAACAGCAGAGTTTAAACAAGTTGAACTTTTGTGATGAATTACAGAGTTGTAAATGCAAACACCGACGACGATGAGAAGGTAAATGCAGAGTCCCCAGATGATGTATTTGAAAAGCTTGAACAAATGTAACATTTCAAGTTGGTTTTCCCGTTCCATTTCCAATCGTTTAATTTCCAATTTCAATTTATCCTCTTCCATTCTAGTTACGAAGGGAACTTCATCCATCATATCCATCATGATTGTGTTAGTGTTTGAAATTTTAGTGATGTTGATAGTTCAGAAGTCGAAGACGGAATAAGAAGTGAAAGGGAGAAATGTTAGTTAAATAAAGAAGTGGTGGGGGGAAGGATGAATTACACAGAAGTGGTGGGGGAAAGACGTTGCTCTTCATTATTACCATCAGTAGTGTCAGATGGTGCAGGAGTTAGATTTAGTAAACTGTCTTCGTCTAAACTTTCAACCTTATCACAAATAGGACAATCGTATGTTATTTCCAAATTCATTTTGATGGTTGTAAAATTATCTACAAGTTCTTGTAAAATATTAAAAATGTCTTGTAACTCTTCTTTAGAGTTTATTTCAAAACTAGAATTCATTCGGGCCAATGGAGAGTTGTTCATTGTTGGAGAGTCGGTGATGGAATGAGGATCGGCGCATAGGGAGGGGGCTTATATAATGGTGACCTTGAGCAGGCGTCTAGGGAGGGGGGCTGTCTAGGGAGGGGGCTTTTATATGGGGAACCTTGAGCTTATGATTGAATAAAATGTTTAGTTCGTCTTCTTCGTCTTTTAATTCAATTATTTGAACCGAAGTAGTTGTTTCATCCTCTTCACTCGATGAAGAAAACAATTCACCAGGATTTAAATATTGAACTACAATTCTGAACCATCTTATAGGATATTCGTCAATGATAGAAAGTAAGTTTTGAAACAATTCTTCCATCTCTTCCCTGTCAGTTATTATATGTTCAAACTTGATAAATTTGTTTTCCATGTTGTTAGTTAGAGTGTTGGAAGTGGAATGATTTAATATTATATAAAAATTAGAACTAGTGGTGGGGGGAAATCTCAAGGTCATCCAAATGAAGTTTTAAAAAAGAGTGTAAAACTGAAATTACACATTTGATGGTTCTACAGGATCGGAATACCAATCTGATCTGTATTTACATCTTTTTATCATATGTGTACAAAAATCATCTTGATGAGAATTGGTGCGTTGACAATGAGCAAGATCTAGAGGGTGAAATTTGAAACATCTTTGAGGACAACATGTATGAAAATATCTTGATTTGTAAAATTTGAAAGTTCGCAATTCCGGTGGTGGTAGTTGTTTTGTTTTGCATTTGCAATAACAAGATCCGAAGAATTCACATTTAGTACAAGCTAACCCATCCACCATCATTGGTCCTAAATCTGTACACTGTTGTTCACAACAGTAACGAGGTTTGTACTTGTATTTTTGCTCTTCCATGTTGACGCTGCGGAGTCCAGTGAAAGAATAAGAGTGTATAGTGTTCAATAGTGAGTTTTATGTACTGTGAAAAGTGGTAGGGGTAATTTCAAGGTCATCCAAATGGAGTTTTAAAAAATTATACCTTACAAGTGTAAGGATTATTAAAATTTAGGAAGTTTGTTTCTCTTTGTTTTCTTCAGACTTTTTCTCTCTCTCCGCCTTAGCCATAGCAACAAGTTCTTCTGTTGATAATGGATGTACTTCAGGAAATTTTAAAATTAATTTAGCTTGATATCCTTCTTTAGTTAATACATCTAAATCTTGGGTCATTTGTTCAACGGTGTTGTAGTCTTTTCCATAGATTTTTCCATCAAGTTGAATCATCATTCTGTACAACATTTTCTTAAATAGGTCTTGTCGTGGTGAGAGCTAAGAAGCGAATGATTATTTATACAAGTATCACATCCTTTTTATTAACTCACATTGATCACGTGATTCTTTAGTTGTAGCTTTGTCTGTCAAAAGTTATTCAACATTGGTAATACTTTTGGAACTTGATGTTATGTTGACCAGTTGGCGATGAAGAAGTTGTAGGTTGTGTAGAAATAAATATTTCATCATCGCAATATTTTGTTTTAGTGAACATCCTTGTATTAGTAGCACTAACATCAACAGTTAAGTGATAACCACCGGTAAGTAAAACTCGCATTTCGTTAGTTAAATCTTCAAGTTGTTCAAAAGTAGTTATGGTGTTGGTATCATAAGATGCACACTTAACCTTTAGGGACATGTTGCAGTTTTATATTCAGGGATTAAGAGCGAGATGTGTACGGTATGAAAGGTAGCAGTAGACTGATGAATTTTGCAAGTACATTTCCCCTTTTATAATTATACAAAATTGGGTCAAGGTCATCCTGTGGAATTTTTAAAAAAAGCAACATATTGTAATGTACAAAGACATTACAATATGTTGCTTTTTTATTTTTATTTTTTGTTTTGTTTTATATCATATTTATTGAAAAAACAAATACAAAGAAATATTTACAATGTTATGTACAAATTAATCAGTAGTAGGTGTTACATGAATTGTAAGTTCAGTAGAGTTGTTTCCACTGGGTCCATGTGATACCAAATAGAGTGCGCCGGGTTGAATTATACGAAGATCTTCATTTTGAAGTAGTTGTACGAAGCGCTTTGGTAAGAAGATCTGAAATTTTGCTTCATCACCAATTGTATAAGGTGCCTCGCTCAAAGTGCAATTTATAGCATCACCTACTGAAGTTTCCATTTTCTTAATAGTATGAATGATGTAGTGTTTTTCTTCTTTTAGTTCAGAACATTTCTTCGTAGGTAGAATTGATGATTTAGAATGAGCGTTGAACTGATCAACTAAACTTTGAAGTAAGTTCTGTGATGCCATATTGATGTTGTTGTTAATCTTCTTGTTAATAAGAATGTCCGTCGGAGATGTTGTCTCTTCGGAGGTTTGAGTAATACTCATGCTGTGTCATGGTAGCGCTCTCACTTTTATAATCGACACTACCCCCACCACTGACACTACCCCCACCAGTTTGTTGAAGGAAATTATTCAAGCGGTAGGCATTCTTTAAAGCGCACTGCGACCTTCGATGTTTAAAACTTTTTGATGAAATACAAAGTTCGTTGAAGTAGCATTGGAAATCTTTATCAATTATTGCATTAATCACTTCGTTGCTTGTAAATGATTGTATCCAATTTGCTTTTTCCAATCCCCTTGTGTAGATAATTTTAAACTCTTTGCAATAATGATTCATAATGTGCGGCATCATGTTATAATTAATGAAACCTTCATCCCATCTTAAGTTGTGAAAATGTTTGTTCAACCATTTGTTTGTAACTTTCGCTTTAGTTGTTAGTCTATTAAATGGTACTGGAGGTTTGAACAAATAATGATAAACTACTGATGTGTTCATGTCCAAGATTACTAATTCTTTAATAATAAAATTACCATCATTTCCTCGGAAAGCTTGAAATTCAATTATACCTCTTTTAACTTCCATTATATGTGGCGCATTAGAAAACGAAACCCGTTTATTCATGATGAAGTCTTACTAACAACTGACTTAAAAATTGAATGAGCCGATGTTTATAACAGACAGGATTGTTCTTCTTTCACTTCTTGTGCCACTTCATCAATATTAAAATTGGTGTGATAGTTGTTTAATTGTCTCCACATTTCAACTTCTTGAGGTATTCTATTAAAGATTGAAGTATCCACGGGACCGTATAAAATTGGAACAAAAGGTTTTTTGTCCAATGTATCAATTAGATAGTCTTTAATTATTGCACTTGAAAATATTAGTTGTTTCAAATATCTGGTGACGGGACCGGTAGTACAACTTAAAGTATAAAATTCTTCTTTAGTGAAATATAATTTAACATTATGTGTAGTTAAATCTCTGAAGCGAACAATTTGTCCTCCACGATGTTTTACTATATCAACTTCAATATTTGATTCCAATAAACTTAATCTTGTTCTTCTTCCAAATGTGTTGTTACTTAAATAGCACTCCAAAAGATGTAAATGTTTCATGAGAGATTCCCAAGTAATTTCACTGAAAGTAACCATTTTGTTTCCATGATTTAAAATAACAATTGGTGAATAATCCATTGATTTTAAAATTCCAACTGATATACTTTTTGTCATGCATGAAGAAATTGGGTAGATAATCCGAAGAAATACTTCTGTTAAAATATTGGTTGTAATGTTAACTTCAACCTTCTTCCTTTTTACTTCTTTTTCAGCTTTTTCTTCTTCTCTCTTCTTATGTTTGTTGAATTTTAGGAACTCGTCCATTTCTCGTTCAACTTGTTTTTCTATATCTGAACTATTATCATCCATTAGAGGTGTATTTTCTTCTCCGTTAGTAGAATTCATCTTGCGAATGATGTTTCCCATACGACGGTTGAAGATAGAATGAAGTTTCTACTAATTATTTTCTCGCTTTTATATTTTTCGTAAATCCTTGAAATTTATACAATTACATAATTGTTTGTTTTGAACTTGTCTTTCACAAATGAAATTCTAACCTCAAAAATTAAAGCAGATAATTCTAACCTCAAAAATTTGCAGTTGTTGTACAATTCTTCTTAAAGTACATTCTTCACAATTCCGGTCAGCGGTGTGTAAGTAACTATTTTATCATGTAGAATTAGACAGTATGCCGAAGTTCCATCCGCTACTGGTTCTTCAAATTCCATTTCAATTTTTATATCCACACTTGATGATTTTACCGATTCATTTTGTTTTGAACAATCGATTACAATTATTGGAGCCTTGGAATAATACTGGTCAGGTGATAATAGTGGTGTATTAGTCTTTCCATAATATGACGATTGAAATCTTGCATACATATCGTATAAAATAGAAAAACGTTTTTTGCTGAACATGACATTCAAATTGTCATAGGGAAAGAATTGAGAGTTTAGGAAAACTTTACAATTCTTTATTTTACAGTGATCAAATTGACCAGCATTTGCAGTGATAACATCTTTTCGCTTAGTTTGAAAACCGAGTATTATGTACCTTGCTCGTTCCAAGTAAGTTGATGTCTTGACGGTCCATGTTTGTCGTTCTGTCTGAGGTAGTGTAGGGTATTCATGAAATTCCCAACTTCGGAATGGCATCACAATATCACGGTCAGATTTCAACTTTCTCAATAATAGGATTCTATGTTCATCAGCCAATCTTACATGAGGTACTCTCCAAACAACTTTATCCAACTGTAGTTGCCATTCCAGTTTATCTTCCGTAGTTGCAGGGTCTGCAAGTATCAAGTCCTTATTAGTTGAAGATCTGAGTAATACTAATTCTTGTTTGACATTTATTATTACCCGTTTGTAATCTTCAGCGAATCCCAAAAGCAATCGTAAAGGTACATGAAAATCAAAGTGACCGTTGGAAGCTGGTGTTATAGTGTCTTTATCGGGGGCAACCCATCCGGCGGTGACTATTGAATTCTTCTCATGCGGTGTTAATGATGTTAATCCTTTCAATGTCGTTGTTAAACCAACCTTTTTTGTTGAATCAACCGTCACCCCTGATATTTCATATCTTATTTCATCAAAAAGATATGCCATCGGGTTATTTATAAAAGGAACTGTTGAAGCAGTTTTTCCATCCAATTTTAATACCCGTCCTTCGATGTACAAGTAACTTTCACACGGTAAAGTGTAAATATCTTGTTGTTGAATGGGGATCCTTATTTCATCGTTATTGTTTAATTTTGATGAAGTGTAAGGGTTGTGCGTGTGATATTCCTTCTCCCATAGTGTTTCGTCGAACGTTGGTCCTTGAGATATATCCAGGATATCCATCGCTGTTAAGTTTCAATCCAATCTTCTGTAGAAAACGAATGTTGTCCGATGTTAACTCTTCCAATGTTGAGGAGCTACTGAGCTCCCGACTCTTCCGTTGCGGTTTAAATGATAATCCCATGTTGACTTTTATGTTGCTGCTCTGATGTGTATCCGTATAGTAATTGTTTCTCCTCTAAAGTCAACACTATGACCGTCTTGATCCAATATGTTCAGTACGATGTCTGAAATGAAACTGGTGTTTAACGGTAGGTATATCAAGTTTTGTGGCTTCTCAACAATTTTAAAACCGGGAGCCACTGTTGGATAAAATGTATGTAAAATATGTTGATTAACTCCATCTCTATACGATCCGTGTATAATGTTGCACGTGACATCGATACTATTTACTTTCAATATTGTTACAGTTGAATCACCTGAATGAGTAGTTCCAGGAGTTAAGATTTTCTTTTTTGTATCTGTAAATCCAAGTAAACTGCCAATCGACTGTTCCAAGCTGACATCAATATAATATTTTGAAGTTATTTCTGCTTTTAAAGTATTATTGTTTCCTTTAACGGTAATATTGTCTTCTCCGAGTTGTTTCTGTAATAATTGGTTTATATCATCAATTTCATAAGCTCCAGTAGGAAATGTAATTATTTTTAATTCTGAGTATTTTCCTGTAGCATCCTTAGTTTCATAATAATGTAGTAAATTATTCTTCCCTTCCGTAACATTGGGAATTGAGTTGTAGGTAGTCAAATCAAGTAATGCCGCTTCCCATAATCGTTCCTTGGATAGACGCAATGCTGGGAACAGCGTACTTTTCAATGTGGATGAATTTCCACTCAATGACACTGTATACGATGACATCTTAAAGCTGACTGACACTTTTCGCTAGAAACTCCAAACATAAATGCCCACATATTTCAGTATTGTTAGGTTGTTCTTTTTTGTAATTGTAAAAAATTTTTTTTGAGTTTCGAAAATAATGTTGAAGTTCTTTTGGCGGTGGTAGATTGCCAAAACTGTCAAAGTAGTAAACGGTTTGTCCAAGCTTTTTATAGCATACCCAATGAGTACCTGGACCATAGGTGGAATCCAAATTTACTATTCCAGTTTCATTTTTCCATATTTTAGTTGGTAATGCATCTTTCATAAAAACTCCTCGAAAGAATGGTATTTTCAAACATTTCACATAATCATTTAACTGATGATTTGTTAAGGCTTTATTTGGAATTATCAATTGACTCTTCTTATTTAGTACACACGGTATGGTCTTAGGTATAAACCTGCTCCGTTTTTTACCATTTGCCAAACAGAAGTCTTCTTTACATTTGGCTTATGAGTTCTACGACGTCCTTTTTTAATGTTTCCACCTCTTTTGGGAGCGCCTTTCTTTGCAGGTCTTCCTCTGCGACGTTTTCCACCACCTAACTTTGCTTTCGTCTTCATGGCTGTAGTTACTGCCCAAGCCGATGCTTTTTCTGCAATACTTGCGTCACTTGATTTTACTCTTTGCCAAGCTTTTTCCGCTAGAATTTTATCTGCTATTGATCTATTTGTTGAATCTTTATACTTTGAATATGCTATATCGTGTTCCTTGCAAGCTTGATCTAATTTATTAATTCCAGGATCTCCTCTTGCTAAACGCTTTGCCAACTTAGTTCCAGGTCCACAATATTGATAACCTCCGGGCAGATGTAATTCGTATGGTAAAGCGTCTATTGTTCGATTTACAACAGCACCAACTGGAATCCGTCTAAGCAGGGATAATGCAGCTGATGTTATACCACGTCCTCTCTTGCCGCTGTCTTGACGATGACTGAGCGATACGGTCTTCATTATGTTGTCTTATATAACTGGCGTGTTTACTCCACGAGATACTTTACACAAATGAATAACTTGTGCAAAATCTTTTATATTTAAAGACTTAGTTATTCAAATTAATTATATATTGATTTATAATTCTATTTTTAATCCAAGCTTCCCGTTCATCGGGTTGAATTATCACATGACTCGTTGTACTAGCTATATGATTATGGGTATCAATAAGTAAATTGCCCACTATTCTTATTAAACAATCTAAATTTACAGCATCTTTTGGATGTTGAGGATCATGTAATTGCATAATACGTTTATCATTACATGTGTAAGCTGTTGAATCACTTTTTGATGTTTTTATGACTTGTCCAATAGTAGCAGCATCATTTGAATCTTCACCTGGTAAAATATTAATTATTTTCTTCATCTTTGCATCATATTTAGTCCCAAAGTGTTTATCCCAAGTTATTGTTTGTTTCATTGTAACACAATCATTTTCTTCGTAACCAGGATAAATATCTTTTATTCTTCTATTACGACCATTGTATGTACCTAATGTACCACCAGTAGCAATTAATGTTTGCACCATTAGAGGTACATCTGTATCTTTTATACCAAATCTTCCATTTGTTATTGTTTTACGTCCTGCATCCCATTTATCATTATTTCCTTGCATTAAATTAAACTTTTCATTTCCATGTATAAATTTATCTCCCTGCTTTAACACGGCATCTTCATGTTTTACAAAATTGGATGTTTCCTTTTTTAATTCTTTAGATAATTGTTCCATAGTAACAGCATCTTTTGGTTGAGAACCAAACTTTACATTTGTCAATGTTTTACCATGACAATCAATTCCATTAACATCTTGTAAAATACAGTTGTCCTTGATGTATTTTAGGTTTACAGCATCACCGTCTTCCTTTGGGTATCCAATGTCATTTATAATAAATTTATAAAAAGAAAATCCATGTTCAGTTTTTTCCGGTATTATAGAATGTAAATATTCTTTATTAACTGAATCTTTATTATTTTTGGGATTTCCCACGTTGGTTATTCTATAATTTCCAGCATCATACGTTTGTCCATCTTTTAAGTTATTACCCCATTGCAATTTTAAAGTATTTGAAAGTTCAGATAATAAGTACTCTTTAGTAATTGCATCAGAACTTTCAGTTGGTTTACCAACATTAATTATTCTATGTGATTTAACATCGTAAGTATTCTTATGTAATTTCAATGATGTTGAAGTAGCTTCTTTTACTGTCTTCAAATTTGCTCCATCAGTATCTTCTTCTGGATCTTTAACTAGTTTTAAACGTTTATTACTTATGCTATAGTCACCTTCAGGTGTTTGCGGTAATCCACTTCTTTTTCTGTCTTCTCCAACTTGTACTCCTAACGCGGAGTACCGTCCGAACTTGTCGACGCTCATGTTAGAACTGATACGTCTTACGCTTGCAACTCTTTTATATCCGCGGACAATTATACAACTATACCACGATTCCTAAGTTCATCAACTAGAGCCACCCATTCATTATTCAAACCCGTATGACCGGCTTCCATGGCTTCATGCAATAGTCTCATTCGGTCAACCAATTTATTGATGTCGTTGTAGTAAATCACATTTGTATTGTATAGATTTTTCATCAATCCTTTACCAGAGGTTGAAGTATCTCCTTTACTCTTTTTACCATGTTGTTCAAGAAGTGATAAATCCATAAGTGATAAAGATTTTCTTTTCAGTGGTTGTCTCACCGCTGGAGCAGTACGTAATGTGGGCAATTTTCGTGGAGGAAACAACTTTTTTATAACAATGTTATATTTTGTTGCACGTGAACGATTAATCATTGCATCCTTTAAGTAGTTTCTCTTATGAGCGTTAGTATTTTGTAAAATCTCTTTAAAAACACTTAAATCTTTGGATGAATATCTTAGTGGTATATTTTTAAAAATTAATTCATATAATCCTTTTGTTCCTTTATATCTATGCTCACCAATAATGATGTAATCGTCTTGAGTTATTTCAAGCTTTGAATCACCAATCTTTAATTCATTCCCATCAATTCTTGCTCCGTATATGTGTGATCTACTCAAATTCGGGTTTGATTTCATGTCATGTAGCATTTTCATTATATATTTTCTTCCAAGAGGTCCATGTTGTAATATATCGCTACTCAATTGAGTTAAATTTGGAATAGATTGTTCAGCTTCAGGTATTGGCTGTTCTTCTCCCTTTTCAACAATTGGTTCTTCTTCTTCTTTTGCTTCTTCTTGCTCACTAGCACTTGTGTATGAATCATCATCTTCTTCTTTTTTTAATGCTTGTACTTCTTGTTTAGAAACTGGTAGTAAAACATCTCCTTCATAACGAGGTTTACCAATAGTTTCTGATATCTGTTTTAAAGGTTCCGTAATAGGTTTAAATGTAGTCTCTAGAAATTCTTCTCTTTCACTTAAACCCATCCTCAATGCACGATTCTTCATCCTAATAGAATCACTGAGTGATTTTATTTCTTTTAATAGTTTTTCTTGATTCACCATGTTTACACTGTGAAGTTCAACGTGTAACTAGATGTAGCATCGGTAGTTCAACGCATAAATACAAATTTATCCAACCCTATACGATATCTACCATTTTTAATATCTTCTTCCTTCATAATAACGAGAAAGCTATATTTCTCATTCCATGCTTTGCCACACATCTCTTTAAATTTTTCAAATGGCATATCCGCATTTACATGATCATTATATATATGCTTTAAATTTGTTTCATCTTGCTTGAAGATGATCAACATATTTGCATTGTCTCTTATAAGTTGTTTTGGAATTTTACTGTATGTTTGACCAATGTAAATGCTATCAATATTATGATGTCTTCCCATAGCAAAATAATTCCTTATTGTGTCATGATTTTCACAAGAAACATCGTCAAATATAAAAATAGAAAATGGTTTTGCTTCATTTGGTTGCATAATTGTTTCACTGGCATTAAACTTGTAAAAATTTACTTCAGGTACACTTGCAAGTACTTTATCCAATAATTGATATTTTGGTTGTTGCAATGATTTTGAAAAAATGTATATATTGTTAAAACGCAATCCTTTAGGATTAGTTATAAGGTTAAAAACAACATTAGTTTTTCCACAATTTGAAGGACCAGTTATTAGACACCTTATCGTATTTGGTAGTAATTCACCATGTTTTCCATAATTTAACTTATCATTGTCAACTGTCAATTCATCAATGTTATTGATATTAAATCGATCTTTTTGTTGTACAATCTCCATCTTGTATAAAGGTTAAACACACAATGAGCTATTAAACAACTATACTAAGTCTTTTGAAGGAATCCAAGAGTCTTCACTTTTATCAAACCCTAACCACCGGACTTTAACCATATCCTTTTTTCTTTGTAAAATCTTCTCGACAAGATATACATCACCAACTGTTGATTTCAACAATTCGTGTCCGTAGAATCCACCTTGAAGTAATTCACCCTTGTTATCCTTTAATAAATAGGTTTCAGGTATAGTTGGTTGCACTTTATAAATTGTAAATACTTCATTAGTCCAATTTGGTAGATATCTTTTACTAAATACACCTTTGTATTTGCTTATACGAACTTTATCGTTGACCTTGAACTTCTTTGGTTGCAATTTTTCTAATTTCGGTGTTGTATTATTTTTAATGCGTTGTAATACAATTTTCGCATTAGCACTGTTTACCTGGATAGGTTTCATTCCAATGGTACGATGATATTTGTTGTTATACTGTTTTATAAGTTGTGGTAATATGTCATACCACACATATGATCCTCGTTTTGAAAATTGTTTATACATCGCAC
Source organism: Neoaliturus tenellus (assembly GCA_030545055.2). Classification (NCBI taxonomy): domain Eukaryota; kingdom Metazoa; phylum Arthropoda; class Insecta; order Hemiptera; family Cicadellidae; genus Neoaliturus; species Neoaliturus tenellus. The sequence goes on along the minus strand of CM061537.1, from coordinate 12,663,439 downwards.
CTTTCAATGTTCTATTGAATCTTTCAATTATTGAAGCTTTAACTTCAGAATTTGTAGAATAATGATTTATTTGATATTTCTTCATCAAAGCTCTAAAGTCTTTATTAAAATATTCTTTTCCATCATCGGTCTGTAGATGTTTAATTTTAAATTTATTTCTTTGTATTGTGGTTTCCATAGCTTTTGTAACACTTTTACCAGTCTTATCCTTCAATGGTAAAGCGTCAGCTATTTTAGTAAAACAGTCTATAATTGTTAAAATATATTTAAATCCTTTGTTTAATTTACTGTGCGGTATCATTTCAATGAGATCAGCTTGATAAAGATCATTCATCCCTTTAATGATTGTACTTCTTCTTGGAAATCTTCTTCTTGCTGGTTTATGTAGTTCATTTACAATCTTGTCCTTCACACTTTCCATCTTCAGATGTTGCTTGTACACCGCATGTAAAAATACTGATCCATAGAATAGTTTATTCTCATTTATATAGCTTGAATATAGGTCAAGGCCATTTCATATTAGTGTAAAAAAGAGGGAACATGGCATTGGGCTTGCCATGTCCCCTCTTCTTTACGGAAAGGAAAAAGGAAGAAGGTAGAGGGCGAAGAATAGGTTTACTGGTCAATAGGGTTTAGAGAGTAGTGGCCGAATGGTAAAGTATTAATTTTATCTTCTAAAATATGGCGCTTGTCATCTTTGTAGCTTAATGCCCACTTTGTTTGTTTGACACTAAATAGTTGATGATTATAACTTCTAATAGTGTTGAACGTTGCAGTTGTTTCAACATTTTCAAACAAACATCTTTTATAATGTTCAAACTGTACGTTCTTCTTCAGGAAAGAAGTTTTTATTCCTTTGGCCTTCTTCGTGACTTGATGTTCGTTCCTCTCGTTTATGTACAGTTGAAATGAATACAGTTTGGACATTAATGCTACAATTTCCATCATCGGCACACCATTTGTTTCATCTTTAAATTTTCCCAATACTTTCTTATTTCTGTCATAGTCGTAATTTGGATGATCCTTAGGATAATCGGAAAAGTCGAAATCATCTTTATATATAAAGGTGCGTAGATCTTCATACATGTCATTTGTTTTAATCCAGTAAATTAGTGCATCCGTGTCCATATATGCAATACCAATGTTCTCTCTTCCATAATAGTTAACCATCTTCTTATAATGAAACTCGTACATATGTGTTTTTGAAATATCCAAGATTGACATTCCAAGATACAAAGGACGATCCATTGTAACTGACTTCTTGTTCATGGAAATAACAACTAGATTTTCATTAATAATTATAGATGAACCAAAGTTTGGTTGTTGCACCAATTTCTGTAATTTTACTGGATCAGTTACCAATTTGATATCCTTATGTTTCCTTTTGTTTTCCAAAGTCTTGCCAAATATTGCGTTATTCATTAATTTGAAAAAATCTTTTTGAAAACTTGATGTAGCGGTGGCTCTTCTTCTTGTGTTGTTGTCGATGTAAGGTTTTAACCAACAAGATTGAGAAAATTGTAGTACTCGATTAATTTTTGTAATTCTCAATCCTAAGTCTAAAGCTTGTTGTATCATCCAGTAATGTCCAACATATCGAGACTTGTCGGTTAAAGTCATCATTAATTTTGGCCATTTTCCAGTAGGGGAAATTTCAGTCTTCGGAAGAAGTGGTAAATCATAATGTTGATCATGAAGATGTTCAGGATATTCAAAATTAACATCAAAAATGTAACCAGTTTTACCATGCTTCGGTATATCCATTATGTTTCCAATCGATTCTGGATCTATCCATTTAAAATTATCATATGGAAGGGGATTCGACATTGCCCATCCGTATAAGTTATTTGCATCGAAATAACCTAGGAATGTTGTTGGTTTTGATGCATCATAATCGGGCAGATACTTGTTGTTCGCCTTGAAATGTCGTGTAACGCTTTGCGTCAATCCCCCTCGAACTCCTGACTCTAACATCATAACCATATCTATATCAGTAAGAAGTTGTATTTTACAATTTGTTTCTTTCAACATAGCTTGCCATGCTAATCCAGGTGAAGTGTACGAATGAAGAGGGTCCAATCCATATGCCGCAAAACATGTATTTCTAAATTCTTCCATTATATCACATAGTAAAGTTACATCCAATTTAACATAAAAATCTGAATATTCTCCCAATGTTCTAAATCCTAAATCGTTCCATACTTTACATGCATGATCATAGTCCTCTTGAGATATGTCCATGTCATAAAGTTTACTTTTGAATTCTTCTTTAGCCGGAAGTGATGTTTCATTAAATCTTTCTAAACTGTCTATGTAATCATATGGAAACACACCTTTCCGAAGTACCAAATCCAGTTTGTCGTTATTTACAATCTTCTTTGTTTCGATGAAATCTTGTTTCCTTAAATTTTCTGAAAGTTTGGATAAACTCGACGGCATAAATCTGTAGGAGTCCAAGAATCTTAGTTTCATGTTTCCAACTTCTTTGGAAAAACTTATGAACTTCTCTGAAGTTTCAGCTAACACATCGATCTTACCGTCGTCTCTTCCTAGTTCAGGTATTATAAAATGAGCATCGTACCCACTGAGGTTATGCAGAACCACAGGAATAAATAGTGGTAAACGATAGCTCAAGTTGCATTTATTACAAGCAGCACCCCTGTAATAACCTGTGAGGTGATCGTGATCTTTAACTTTATAATTCTCAATAGTAAAATCATTTTTGCATAAGAAACATCGAGTTGCATTTTCATGTTGAATTTCTTCTTCTTCCTCCATCGGTTTCATTGGTACAATATTTGTATATAATCTTTGTACATTTCCAGCTATTGAATATAAGTGATCAAGAAATATTTTTTCTACATTTTCACCACGATATACTAGAGGTTCTGAAGTTAATCCATATCTGTTTAAATGTTCTTCTGATAATGTTGATTTAACCATTAAACAAAAACTATTTGGTTTGTGCATTTGATATTTGACACTTTTTCTAGCTTCACAATTTTCATCTTCTATAGGAATTAGTGTTGATTCAAAGTCCGCATATACAACTATAGGGATACGGTATTGATGATGAACCTTTTGAAATGTAACAAATGCTCTGTTTTCCGAAGGTAAATTAATCTTTGCTTCATAATTATTGTTACATAGCCTTTTGTGCTCTTGTAACCATTCTCTTCCTTGTCTTCCTTCTCGTTGAAAATTAAAACATCTCTTGCAAATTATCTTTCTGTGTCGAGCTTTAGAAAGCTGCTTGTTAACAAGAGAGTCGAATTTCTTAATGTACACATAGTGAGACACATCTCCTCGCGTTAGTAGTAGTAAATCCGTATGATCTGGTAGCTCTTCTTTTACAACACGTAAAGGATACACTTTGTTTGAACTATCTAATGCAAAAACATTGATAGATGTACCAGGATTTTTCTTCTCAAATTTTGATATATCTTTCAGTGATACAGGGTAAGTAATTCCTTGAAAATTGTACCTATGTCTTTGATTTTCATAGTGTTGGTTAGGTTTATCGAAATGATTTGGTACAAACTTAGATGTCATCGCATATCTAAAACATTCATTATCTTGATTTTTCACATTAATACATGATCTTGTATCCTTAATTCTTTTGGGCAAAGGAATGTAACTAGATCCCATTAGTCCATATCCATGTTTATGAACTCTTATATCTAATACTTCAATACTTGTAAGACTCCATCCGGATCCTCTTCCTTCGTGTTCCTGAATTTTTGTTAATATTTCTTCTATACAGTTTTCTACTATTGAATCAATGTTTGAACTTTCCATAATGGTTCGGTTTTTTGTTATGAATCCTCTTGGTGATAATTCTTCTTGTACATTTATAAACATAGCTTCTAGTAGTAAACCAAATTTAAGAAAGTTCAATCTTTTCAATTCTTCTTTTAAAGTTTTACTTACAATTGGTTTTGCTTCTCTAATAAATTCTTCTAGCTTCAAGTTTTCATTTTGAATCTTATGATGCATTACTACTTTACCGGGTAATGCAAATACTTGTAGATTCGGTAAAGTAGTTGAAGATGTTGCAGTTATTTCATCTTGTTCTTCTTGTTCTTCTTGTTCTTCTTGTTCTTCTTGTTCTTCTTGTTCTTCTTGTTGTTCTTGTTTTTCTTCTGGGTTGTTGTGAATTAGTTCTTTATGACAGTCTAATAGAATTTCATCGTGAAACGATTCCGAACATTTATCGCAACGATACATGTTGAGATGTTTACTCTTCGAAATTTCACCAAGAAATGAAGTGGGCTCTCACGTTCCTCCTATTATAATGGTTCCCCCACCACTATTTCATCCTCTTCACTATCCTAGAAAATCAAACATTTTCAACAAAATATTAACCTTCTACAAACTAATTGTTCATTCGTGTTCTTTATTCCCATTGGAGTTTTAGTATATACTTCTTTATATTCAAACTTTAACAAACTTTCTTTTAACATCTGTTAGGACAGATGTTATGGGACAGATGTTAAAAGAACAAATGTTGGAGAGGAAATGGCTAGAGCACAGGCACTTGGTTAAACTAAATTTGCGCATAGATTAACTAGAGTTGAACTGAAAATTCGCATAAATTAAAAGTTAGTTCAAAACTAAAATTCGACAGTGTTAAAAAACTCTAACAGTTGAATAAAAATAAACATTAATTCAAAACTGAAATTCAACAGTGTTAACCAAATTCTAACAGTCAAACAAATAGGTCAAGGTAATCCAATTTTAACGCGAGAACGAGGAATAGAGCACTAAGTGGCATGTTAGTCCATTACCACAAAGTGATCTCTTCCTCGCTCTCTATTCTACATCTACTTTTTTCAGTTTACTTATTTATATTAAAATGTTCAAATTTTACTATGTAGAATGTCCATTCTTTCTCTTCAACTCTTCGATTGTTTTTAGCAATTGTAACAAATATTCGTTAGTTTTCACCAAAGTCTTTAGTTTGCTACATCCAATTTCAATGGAAGGTATTATAAGTTGTAATTTTATAAGTTCAATCTTTTCTTTCTTGCGAATTTCTTTCTTTATTATATTATTCCTTATTTTTGCTGAAGATTTAAACTCCATGTTGTTTCTGCTAAAGCCACAATAATAATAAAAGTCTCTTGAAACAACCTGCATTTATACACATTCCCCCACCACTTTATAATCCCCACTCCTTTCCCCCTCTTCTTTATATGTGGAAGGAAGTATTATAATTAGATTCCTAATATTTCTTTTCCTTCTTCACTACGTGAGGGGAGGGTAATTTGTTATTACACTAGTTGTGCAAGAAAATAGCCGCCAGTGTCCACACCTTGTTCGTAGCACTCCATCATAGATTGTGCCCACTGCAACATGCGGTCTCTGTCATTTGGTGTGACAAGGAAAGAATGACTATCACCATACAATATAAAAGAGTCAATTCGTACATAACATCCTGAGTCCAACCATTTATTAGCTTCAGCCATAAACTTTTCTATTGTATCAAATGGAAATTGTGGATCAATTGCTATGACTTTACGTTCTTCACTAAGTTCAACAGTATAATCATCATCGTCCTCATCATCTTCACTTTGACTCCGACCCGTGGGGCCTGGGTTACAAACTTGTAACGCAGAAACTCGGCGCCCGCTCTCCACCTTCCATCATGGAGGGCGCCACCATGGGGAGGATCGTCGCTGCGTTGTTTCCTGAACATCCTCAGCGATCGCCGGTTGACTTCAGACGGGTAGAGGACGTTCCACTCTTCACTTTCGAGGAGCTGGAAACCTCCGTTCTCTCCCTGAAGAGCAACAAGGCTCCTGGCCCGGACGGGATTCCCAGTGAGGCTTTAAAGAAAGTATTTTCAATCAACGCTGACTTGTTGTTGAGAATGTACAATGCCTGTTTGGTAGAAGGGGTGTTTCCGGCTCCCTGGAAAACAGCCAGGCTTGTACTGATCAGCAAGGGCAAAGGTGATCCCGAGCTGCCGTCGTCCCACAGGCCTCTCTGCATGTTGGACACGGCTGGGAAGCTGTTCGAGAAGCTGATCCGTTCCCGCCTGACTTCTGCCGTGGAAGCTGCCGGGGACTTATGCCCCCGTCAGTACGGCTTCAGAAAGGGACGGTCAACGATCGACGCTGTCACCGAAGTTCAGAGAGCTGTGGAGAGAGCCGAGAGCCACAACCATTTCTCCCGCCGAGTAGTGCTTCTTGTTACGCTTGATGTCAAGAATGCCTTCAACTCGGCAAGGTGGGTCGATATGTTGGATGCGCTTCGCAACACCTTTCGTATTCCTGCATATCTGTTGCGGCTCATCGAGGATTATCTACGCTCTCGAAGCCTGATTTATGACACGAGGGACGGAACGCGGACGATGGAAGTCACTTCTGGTGCCGCACAAGGTTCAATACTCGGCCCGGATCTCTGGAACGTTGCCTATGACAGCCTCCTGAGGTCCGAGATGCCTGAGGAAACCACTTTGGTTGGGTACGCCGATGACGTTGCAGCTCTCATTGCTGCACGCAACGTTGAGCTGGCCCAACTGAAGTTGAACCGAGTTATGCGGGTGGTCAACAACTGGATGTCCGATCACGGTCTCTCGCTTGCTCTCAGTAAGACGGAGATTGTGATCCTCACGAAGAAGAGGATCGACACCGTCGTCCCACTCCGAGTGGGAAGGGAGGTGGTCACATCAACTCGTGCCGCCAAATACCTCGGGGTTATGGTGGACACCAAGTTAAGCTGGAGGGATCAGATCTTTCGTACGGCGGACAAGGCCGCTAAGGTAGTCACTTACCTTAGTAGGCTGATGGCCAATGTCGGGGGTCCCCGATCCAGCAGAAGACGTCTGTTGATGTCCGCGGTCCAGTCCGTGCTCCTTTACGGGGCAGAGGTGTGGGCAGGCGCTCTAGATAAGGAGTGCTACAGGTTGCGACTCGCCCGGGTTCAGCGTCAAGCTGCGCTCCGGGTGTGTTCCGCCTACCGGACAGTGTCCGAGCCTGCCGTCCTGGTGGTCGCCGGAGTCATTCCGGTCAAGCTCTTGGCAGGGGAGAGGAAAGCGATTTACCAGAGACAAGGCGAGATCGGCAAGGACACGGCAAGAACCGAAGAGCGCTCCCGAACCTTCCAGCAGTGGCAACACAGCTGGGAGCACGACACCCGAGGACGATGGACTGCGCGACTCATCGAGCAGGTCCAACCATGGGTGGAAAGGCGGCATGGCGAGGTGGACTACTACCTCACGCAGTTCCTGACAGGTCACGGCTACTTCAAGTCGTACCTGAACCGGATGGGCAAGACCGGTTCACCGGATTGCATCTACTGCCCGGGCGTTCCCGATGACGCGGAACACACCTTCTTCCGCTGTTCGCGTTGGGAAAGGCCCCGCCTGGAGGCCACAAGAAAACTCGGTGTTTTTTCGGTGGACACGGTCTGCCAAAAGATTATGGAGGATGAGGGCAACTGGGATTGTTTGTCACAGTTCGTCCGGGGTATCCTCCTGGAAAAGAAAACCGATTTGGACCACGAAGTGGCCAACAGCTGACATCACTTGACCGAACAGCTGGATAAGGAGCGAGCCCCATGGGCGTAAGCCAAATTTAGGCCTAGCCTGACGTAATGTGATAAACAATTCCAGGTTAGAATCCTAAAGAGTAGAGGAGGTTTTTTAGTGGGTAAACCCGTTTTTTAGGGGAGTCCCACACTACAGGCTGGCCACCTGTGTGCGTAATGCATTTTCCCTGCCTCTCCCTCAAAAAAAAAAAAAAAAAAAAAAAATCATCTTCACTTTCACTGTCGTTACTTAAAGTGTCTTCAGATTGTTCAAAAACATCAGAAATTTCAGAAAAATTAAAATTTTCATTCAGATGAGGAGGCATTTTGAAGCAAGAAATATTGTAAACAGCAGAGACGAAACGACAAGAGCGGCGTGTAGAAGAAAAATGAAGGGGTGACCAACGCTCGCTCCGCTTTTATAATAGTATGCAAATGAGGGATAGGTGCCGACCATGACCAGTCATCGACCCAAAGGAGTGGGGGGAAGTACTTTTCTTACTACTTGGATGGAAGTAGGTTAGTAGGTCACGAGACTTAGAGTGTTAAAAAATAATGGGGGAGAAACACAACGCTATAACGCGTTGTGTTTCTCCCCCAGTATTTTTTTAACCAATAATTTGGAAAAAGCTATGTGAATTTACTTGCTACGCCCCCACCTTGTAATACCATCCAGTTTGTGTCTGAGGAGATAGTCTTTAGAGTCTAACTCATAAACTGATTTCTCTTTGCGCAAGGATTCAATCACTTTAATATTATATCTTACGCCGTTACAAGTTGCCAAAATGTGTTTGTTGTCAATAACACTTTCAAAAAAATAGACACAACCTCTCTTAAGCCTATTTCCTTTCACACCAATAATTTTGGATTGGTATTCAACAGTGGGGGTTTCTGTCACTTGTGGTTCAGAAATGTGTTTTACGACATGTACACGGCAAAAACTTTCGTTTTTTACACATTTCCTCCCACAAGGTGATCCTTTCTTAATTCCCCTAGTAAGCATTTCAGGGCAAGTAGTGGGACGGCTAAATGCCCTACGACGCTCTTCTTGTAATAATTGAAATTGCTCTGAAGGAGCGGGTTTAGGAGTAGGTTTAGGAGTAAGTTTAGGAGCTGGTTTAGAAGCTGGTTTAGGAGCTGATTTAGGAGATGATTTAGTAGCAGGTTGAGAGGAATCAGTTTTGTGATAGGTATGATCTTCAGGTGTACTAAGTGGTGGGGTAGGAGGCAATGGTGATAGTGGGATAATAGGTGTGCTAAGACGATGAACAATGGTTTCAACGGAAGGGGTATTAGGATGGTGGTGAACTGGCTTCTGCGGTGGCGGCATAGTAGTTGATGGTGGTGCGGAGTCCTTTGAAGGCGAAGGCGGTGAAAAAATACTACGAAGTCTAGAAGTGTTGGTTGGCGGAAGAATAGCTCCAGAAGTTGAAGGTTGAGATGCAAGTCGATTCTTGTAGCAATCAGGAAGGTTTTTGAGGCGAAGAGTTTTCTTAGGTGCAGGAACAGCCGTAGTAGAAATAGAAGTCGAAGTAGAAGTTAAAGTAGAAGTTGTAGTTGGCAGAGATAACATGGTTGTGGCTCCAAGTTCGCAGCGTAACGTCTGTAATCAGAATGAAATGTTAGCCGCAGTCGGTGCGTCTTTTATAACAATATGCAAATGAGAGGGGTAGCAGCTGGCCGAGACTGATTATTGACCTGGGAAGTGGGGGAAAAGGGGAAAGAGAAGGTATTTATTTAAAATAATTCCATAACTTTTGACTAAAATAAGATAACCAAATTCTTCTTTTACCAAAATGTTTGTCTTACATAGACCTTTTCAATGATGTATCGCTTGTCCAAATCCGTCAATCCATTATCAAGTTATAGCCATTTTAATTTTTCAGGTCATGACCGGTCGTTCACCCGTAGTGGGGGAAGGAGTGGGGGTAGGAGTGGGGGGAGGGGGGGGGGGGAATCGACTCCATTTTTTCGGGGGGGGGGAGGGGGGGGGGAGGGGGGGGGAATCGACTCCATTTTTTCGGGGGGGGGGAGGGGGGGGGGTCATTGACCCTTCCGAAAGTGGGTCAAGGTCATTCAAGATTTATAATGATCCAAGGTGATGGGAACAGTAATACTGTTCCCACCACCCTGTTTGCCTAGCGGTTCCCACTCCCAACCCACTAGTTGCGTTCTGCAAGGGAGGTCCCTGGGCCGTCCGCATCAAAGCGTAACGTCCCGTCCGCATCAAAGCGTAACCATTAATTTCAGGGAAACTGGAACAGCAGGGAGGCCCTGGTCCGTCCGCATCAAAGCGTAACGTCCCGTCCGCATCAAAGCGTAACCATTAATTTCAGGGAAACTGGAACAGCTAATGCAGAAACGCAACTCTAACACCCACCCAAACTAATCCCACCCATCATATTCCTAAACAAAATGCAAAAAACCTAGTCCGCAATTTGCGGATGTCCCACCCCTTCTAAGTGAAGTTCAACTGAACTTCTGAATTTACAGTTAATCTACCCCCTAACATCTAGCTGAAAGGCAAAACAACAACATAAATTATTAATATCAACACTTAAAACTAACAACACATCATTATTAAAAACCAAATAATTCAACACAACCAAATACCATCATTATTCTTAAAATTAATACACCTTAATGCTAAACACCTCTTAAAATTAATACACCTTAATGCTAAACCCAACTTATAACTAACATCGCAATGCGCAAATTATTTCTTAAATTAAATACAACTTAAAACTAAACACACACACACACACACACATACTGCATTGCATTAAAAAACGCAACGTAGTAGAAGAAGTTCAAATATATATAGGCCTACTATATATTTGAAACCTCTTGCTGAGTCGCCAACAACCTTTCGCTATGAAAGTTTGTTGACGACTAACGCTAAGATCAGGCTCGTATTGCTCCTCGGATTCTCGAGTAGTGGGGGAAGTTGTTTCACTCCAGTACAGTGTTCAATCCAGTCCAGTTCGCAGCAGTGTAAAAGGAAGGCAAAGGAGTGGGGAGCGGCGCATGCGCAACAACACAAAACCAAGGTTTGAGGTTAGAATTATCCATGTGCAGTAGCGCTAAAGTGAGTAATACAGGACTAGGCGCATGCGCATAGCATGGACTGATTCCGGTCCGGAGAACTCGTTGTATGCGCAGCAGGTTTGAGGTTAGAATTATCCATGGCAGCTGCCATGTTTGGTCTGGTTTCACCACATAGAGTCAGCAACCGGTGGTGACCGGTCATTGGCCTAGAAGGAGTAGGGAAAGGTGGTGACCGGCCATTGACCCAGAGGAGTAGGGGAAGGAGTGGGGGAAGGGGGGGGGGCTCCATTTTTTCGGGGGGGGGACGGGGGGGGGAGGGGGGGGGGAGGGGGGGGAGGGGGGGAGGGGGGGGGAGGGTCATTGACCTTTCCGGTCGGTCATTGACCCCAAGGAGTAGGGATAGACACAGAACCCTACTTCTCTTACTACTCAGGTGAAAGTCGGTCAACCAGTCATTTGCTTGCCATCTGCCGCCATCTGGCTGGAGTTATTGCCTCTATAAAGGTGGGTAGTTTATCGCGCTACAAACATTCATTGCCTCGCATCCGCTCGGTCATCATCTCTCGTTAGTTTTATGTTATGACTACTTCACTTACTAGGTTTGAGGTTAGAATTATCCATGGAATAGCCTTTGTAAATTCTAACCTATAAAATTACTACTCTGGCTTTCTGTTTCAATTTCTTTTACACTTCATTTTATATCTCAGTCTTCTTTTTAACCTCTGAACTTAACACATCGGTTATGATGACTGCACAATGTTTAAAATTAAAGCTTTTGCGAACACAACACATATTACAAAGTACTTCTAAACCTTCAATTTCAAAGTGTAGAACTAATTTAAATAGAGTTAGGAAGAAGTACAGTTTTAACCCATTATACTCTTCAAAAACTTCGCAGGTTAATGTTGATGATAGTGTTATTTACAACATTTTGCATTCTATGTTACAATTCAACAACTTTGAACTTGTTACACCTATCGACTGTGTTCAACAAGTTTTTTTATTTTACCCCTACTATTCCTCATATAAGCGCTGTCACCACAATTCCTACTTCATGCTCCTCTATTCTCTTCAGCTGAGCTAAGATTTGAGGTTAGAATTATCCATGGCAGCCGCCATGTCTGGTTCAGTTTCACCACATAGAGTCGGCGACCGGTTATTGGTCTAAAGGAGTGGGGGAAGGGGTGGTGGGGGGAAGGTTGCCATTTTATAAGCCCTCTCCCTAGGCGGCGCTTCTCATTCGATCGCCAACTTTCAAACGATAAACACCTCTCCCATGGCACGAATCAATTATCCCGCTATCACAAACTACTTCAACTTAAAACTATTTCTGGTGATAGTTGGATAGAATTTTTTAAAACTTACTCTGGATGACCTTGACATATTTTCCACATCTCAGTTATAAGTTTGAATTTCAATTTTGAACTAACTCTTAATTTTTCTTCAACTGTTAGAGTTTCGTTAACACCGACGAATTTCAATTTTGAACTAACTTTTAATTTATGCGCAAATTCACTTCACCCTAACGCCAACACTATCGCCATCTCCACCCCAACCTATATGGCATAAAATATAACTACAGCATCTCATATATACCCTCTAACCCCCACCGGAAGCTATGTGACATGGCAGCTGGCGCCAGCTGCCGCGGCACGTGGCTCCGTGGGCACGTGGCCGGTTTTAAAAGTGACCAAAACACACTACTTTTTTTATTGGTGTAGTGTGATGAAAACGTTAGTTTTGATACATCAAAACTTTTAGTGCCTTGATAAACATAAATAATGATGTTGTTGTATTAATAAAATAAATCATTTATTTTTTATAATTATACCACAATTTACAATATTTTTTCACATACAAAAGAAAATGTATAAAAAATGACTTAGGTAGGATCGGTTCATCAAAATATGTTACTGCAACCTTATGTTAATAGTTACACCAGACTAGTGGTTATAATAAGACACAAACCAAACTAAACAATATATGACTCTCTAGGGACTGATAGCGTCCGTGGTTACAGAACTTTCTAAGTTATGTTTAATTCATACCTTCATTGTTAGTGTTGTTGTCTCCATAACAATGTATAAAAATGTAAAAATGTAAAGCCAGACTACCGAATAAGTTTTCCTGTTAGGAATAATTAATAATTAAATTATGTTACTAAGATAATTATGTTACTAATATAATTCAGTAAATATGCATGATTGTTAAAATTGTATCATAATTTATAATTGTTTTAAACATAAGAAATATAACTCCAAAAGTGTATCAATATTTCTTTAAATTTATTAAATAAGTTCAAAAATCCACAAATTGTTTCGTGTTTTCCCCCCTTTTATGATTAACCAATAAACTTTCTACTTATACTATTATCCTATAAATAAAAAACCCCTCTAGATTACTAAAAATAACAATACATGTCTTTAAATAATTAGATCTAACCATAGTTCCTTTATTGACCTAGGCCTATGGTGACCTTTAATGCACAATGTGTATTATATTCCAAATTTGAGAAATTTCATTTTTATGTACCATACGCCAAAACTGTTTACACTTTTTATAGTTTGTAGAACGACTGACTTCATTTAAATAATAACCTGGCTACTATATCTTCTTAACTAAAATTAGTTACTAGATTACATGATAATTAATTACGAATTGTTAAAATATATATTGTAATTGATATTTAAAATCATATTACAATCAGGGAAAAAATTACTTCAACTTTGATCTTATATACAATCTAAAAGGCATTCAGGCACTATAAGAAATTATTTAAATGTATTAGTTCATGATTTTAAGACATTATATTAACTTGAAAAATCTATAAAATGTAATTTATAAACATTTGAAAAAAGTTCTGTCAATTAACAGTAAAAACTAACCGTCAAGTTATCAAATTTTATTACAGCTAAGCTAAAGCGTTTAGTTACTTATATGTAAATTTTAAATTTATTTATTTATGTAAATAGCTTGAATTGTCAAAATGAAATTAATACACATACACATTTTTATATACATGTATAAAATTAAAACAATTTTTTGTGTAAAAACTACGTAGCTTTTGGAACGTAATTGCGGAAACCTCAAAATTTTACTATGTTAAAAAATTACACTATTTGAAGACAATTTTAGTTACATGAAAATTTATTTAACTATACTAATTTGTTGTCAGGAAGCCTAATGTTAAAATAATGTTGCAGATACATACAGAAATTTCAATTGTCGTATTCTACATTTTATTGTTTTCTAAATTTGAATACATTATTCGCACTTTTATGTCTTACATTTAAAGGACAGCCATAAGTATGAGGCATCATAGTAATGCAACACTCCAACAATGAACTCTTGAGTAAGTGAAGTCTAAGAGCGACATCAAGTACACTTCACCATAACGAACTGCATTACTCCGGTGCTCTTGACAACATCTTGAAACATGATCTTGCAAACACTTCTCTTAATCTTCTATTGCTTTGTAAATATGTATTTCATATTTATTATAATACAACAATAAAAATACGTGTTACTGGCAAGGAAGTTTAGGTTTGGATATTTACACTCCCATCCATTTTTGCCTAATTAGAATTTTGCATTTCAAACTAGTAATGCCAACAAATGACAAATTTGTCAAAAATTTTTTCGTCATTTAACTTGAACTATGATGTTTGTAGGTCATTATTTATAATTTGAAAATAAATTACTTGTTGGGTATAGGCACCTCCAAGTATTTTATGGCTGCATTGTAAAAAAATTAACTATGGAGCATTACCATAAAGTACTATCCTTCGTTATATTTTTAACACAAAGTTCAGGTATTTGGGTTGATCAACAGGGTTCCACAACAGCAGTTTTACAACAGGGTTCCAGTAGGGGGTGAAGGCAACAAGAGAGTGGAGAGATGCTGTATAGCATGGTTAAGTCAATAATGTTATTGTTATCTTCATTCGCTCTTTTAAATAATAAAACTACATCAACCTATAATATACACCGTAAATAAAGTAATCTGTTACATTATATGTCTATTAAAATACAGAGCAATACTGCCAATAAGTGCTTGAACTTCAACGACCCATCGAGAATCATCATTTATTATAGATTGATATTGTACAATGCATGTAATATGGTCATAACAAATTGAGCATGCTAAGCAATTGTCAGAAAACAGGAAAATACCTCAAAGTTCATGTCTTTTCTTCTTGTAACTCATAATTATGAGTTATGATAAATAACAGGTAGCGACATGAATATTTAGAATGATGTTGATTCTCCAAGTAGTAAAAATATCAAGACAGCAATATGACAAATCATGTACAGTGTAGGAGGGGGGACAAAAAAATGGTGGAGATAGTATATTTCTTTACAAGGACTTAAAATGGGGTTTAGCCGTCCTTGAAATCGTGTTTCGAGACGAAGTCGAAAACTTAATACGATCGAGAGCAGACCAAACATTTTTGGCCAAGTTACGAACGATATTTATCATCACACCACACAATTCAATAAAATCTATACAAGTGGAAAAAATATGTTTTTGTTTATAACAAACAAAACATAACCTCAACTAACCTAGCAAAAGGTACTGCTTGTGTTTCTGTGTCTAGGCAACCACTTCACATTAGATAAGACCACCGAAACTAGAATACTCTAGGGTGGTGACAACTACAGCTGATTCCAAAAGAAAACCACCATTTTCCCATGTACGTCATATACATTTGACAGTTGCTATCAGCTGAATCACCAACTACATAACTTCTTGATTAGCAACTACGTCACTGATTTGTTACTTGTTGTTGTTGCTGTTGTCACGTACCATTTTATAGCCTATTTTATATTCCTTTGTTACTTTTAACGACCTAGGCCGTGAAAACAGGTGTTTCGTTGGTAGAAGTGAGGGTCGAAAACAGGTGATATCGATGTAGTGTGATGAAAATAAAATTATGAGCCTAGATAAGTTATAGGAAGATCAATAAAATCATTACATTGCACATTGGGTTCTTGACCAGCCATTGGTAGATATTATTCTTAAAATTGTTGTATGGAAGACTCAGCCCTTTTGGTGGTATTTTATTAAGGAGTGTCTTACCGATAATAAAATGATCTTTTTCACTTTTTTCCATCCTGACAAAAGGAGTATCGATTTCGCCTGTATGTATGGTGTTAAATTTTAATACTCTCCCCTTAGCTTAAAGAAGTTTTAGTCGTTAAATTGATCTAAAATGGTATTATAAATATACAAAGCTATACAATTGTTAGTATACCCATGTCCACAAAAAGTTATGAACACAGCTTTGTACCCATACATCACACGCATTTTTCACAAAAAAAACTATAACGAACATAACATAACCACAATTGAAATTTTTATTCTAATCTGACCAAACCCAACCTCATTAAATTACATTTTAAATGGCTGGTTGAGATAACTAAAAAGTACCGAAATAAGTTAAGAATAAATGTTTTTTTTATTTTTTTTTATTGGTAATTCAAGCAATACAGAATATAACTTTTTAAGTAAGTTTAGAATGAAATACTTATATATTCTTATAGAAATCAGCATCATTTAAAAATGATGTAATGTAGTGTTCACTGTTTTTAATGAAATCTCTATAATATGTGAAAACGATGGTTTTATCATATTACTTTGGCTCACTAGGCTCATTATAAGGTATATTTTCTTGTAAAATAAGAATGTAATTTTAATTTGTATATTGAAAAAGAAAAATTAATATAAAAAACTTGCTTACTTTATGAATACTACTTTATAAAAAAAATTTTAAATATATCAAAAAAACTATACTTTTATATAAAACAAAAATTCTAAAATTTTAACTGAATTACGTAGCACTTTGTTAGCGACAAAAAAGTTCGGCGAGCTGGTGTTATTCAGTGAAAACACTATAAGTCACAGCTGACTTTTATATTTGTAATTTATCTGTTAATAAACTAAACCAACTAGGCTTCGCCTTTTCGTTAATTAAATCTATATCTTTGAATTTCATTTCGATTCTTTATGTTGTTTAGTTTACAGTTTTGATGTATGATAGTTAATTTATACTTTTATTTAAAATTACAAATATTAATAATATAAAAATACATAACAAATATAACCAGTTTTATACGATTCTAACTTAATCGGAGACGAACTATAACTTAGATTTACTTATGATTTTCTGTTTCATATCTAATTGCGCATTTCTTGATATTACTAAATTCTATAATGGTTAATTTTATTACAGATAGCGATCTCAGTTTTCAGTAAAACTTAAAAACTCCTTTTTAATTTATGTTTTTTTACTGCACATTTAAACAACTGTTAATAATGTCAATGTGCGCATTGGCTATACTACAACTATTATCCATCTCAAAATCTCTGTTCTTATTATTTGGGACAATTTCATTCATAAATTTGTTCATTGAAAAGGAGATGATCATAAAAAAAAAAAATCAATGACGCCCGATCAAATGATTTAATCAAGCCTGAGTTCATTAAAATCTCCGATTCAATCATTAACACTTTTCCCTTGTTATTGTTCACTGAACAGACGCCAAGGTTTAGCTGTCAAAATATTTCAATCATATTCATACTCAGATAATTCAGAATATTTTTGTTTATTCTTTTAATAATCTGGTTATTCGTTTACATACAATTTTGATTACTATAGCATTCTTATAGCTGATTTTAAGTATGTATGGGTGTGCTTTTATATTACATATTTGAATATCGCAGGAAAACGGATTAAAAAAATTATATCTGTAGCCATAAATTTTAAATTAAAAATTCTTGTCATATTCTTTACTTTTTTATTTGGTTTTGTTATAACGTTTTGGAATTGCACTAATAAGGAATAATACTAAAGATTGAACATTTTGAAAATGCGTGTGAGGTGAGGTTGTGTAGGAGATACACTTTGAATTTATCCTCAGAATTTCAATTTAAATCTTTTTTGAATGTAGTTAGATATTTTTAAAGTTTTTTTGAGCAGAACTTTTACTGTGTTAGACAATATATTTTTAATTAAGTATATTCTTATTTTTAGAACTAACTATGGCTTTTATTATTAAAAACCATCCATATAATATGGCAAAACAAATAATAAATTAGTAATTGTATATTTAACCAATTATTGAAAAAAGTTTGTTACACAAAAATAAAAATTAATTATATTTCATTTATTATCAGCAATTAAATATTGTTTTTAGTACGATATGGTTATATTAAATTTTATCAGAGTACTGGTTTTATTTCTTCAAAATGCATTAAATATAATTATTTTTGTTGCATCAAAAACACTGTGACTGCTTCTGATTGTTGTAATAAATGTTGTGACCGGTGGCGCATGCCGGTGGTCCTGGGAGTGTCCCTGTTATGTCGGAGAGCCCTGATATGTGATTCGCACTGCCGATGTCGTCTTCCCAGTATGTCGTCAGGATCCAGCTACTTTGGTCCTTGGTCAGGAAGTGCGGCATGGTTGCAGAGGCCTCGATATTGCCACTTGTGACCCTCAGGCATTATGATGTGTATGGCATTGTTCGTATCGGTGTTGGGAAAGCTGAGGTTCAGGACTTGGTCAGAAAACAGGTTTAGTAGTGTTTTTACAGGACCACCGAGGGTATACGCGGTTCTCAGCCGATAGACGCCTTTTATAGCATGATGCATTAGTAGCAAAAACATAGCTACAAAAGCAGTAAAACACAAACCAGGAAGATAAGTCACAGCGAGCTATTAAGGAACGGGTGAACACCTATTAAATGTACACAAATCCTGGCGAGGAAAATAAAATTTTATTGTCTGTTATAAGTAGTGTTGGGATAAAATTTAAACTATTTACAATATTTATAAGTTTTTAGGCAGGAACTCAATTACTAAGTGTATATAACTCATATAAAACCATATAAATTATTCAATTTTTATATTTTATTTTATAGAAAGAACATAACTTGATAATCTTATAATGAAATAAACGAAAACGCTTTAGAGAATGAGACGAATATTATAGAGGATTTGCTGTTTAATGCCAAGCATTTTAAGAATCGAGGGGGGGGGCGGGAGAGAATAGTTGGTTATAAGCTCCCGCTGTGAAGATACTACCGTTGTTATTACATTAGCCATTACCATCGGTCTTCTTTATTCTTGGCAGAGGAAAAGGCAATATTCGGAATGTTAATATAGACTTTAGATGGCTTAATATCATCGGTACTAAACTCTTCTTAGTCTTACAAAGTCTTGCATGATTTTTAGTCTTTCTGTGCAATAGAAACAATGATAATTTTAATATATTTTATTTAATCTTAAATCATCATTTACAAGAAAATATTAAAAATCAACTATTACGTGTTATTTGTAACTAATTATATCAAATTTTACACTTTCAATTTGTTTTATAGATCATCTGTAGGTACATAAAATTTTAAGTTGAACATTTATTCTATTTTATTTTTTGCTAATACTCTAAGGTGTTTTAATTTCCTAAAAATACTTCAAAAGTAATAATTCACTGACTTTGATAATTTGTTCTACTATTTAAACTATATTTATATTTTAAGATTTTTAAGGATTTTAAACATGTTTGATTCTTATATCTAGTGTGAAAGAGTACATGTTTAATCTATTTTATAACCTAAAGAAAATTGCAGTTGTAAGTTTATAACCATTGTAATATTTTATTTATTTATAAAACTTATACATTGTTTATGATAAAAATAGACCTTTGTATATCTATATTTTATGTTGAATTTACCTGAGAGGTGAGTCATATCTTTCGGAAGCTTTTGTAAATTGATTTAGCTTATCATCATTAAAAATATTTTTCAAACGGAGGGTAAGGTACAATATCGCTTTATTTCTAGCACCGGCAGTAAATTGGACATTGTCATTAACGTGACCAATGACAACCTCACTTAAAATTAAATTAATTAATTAATAATAATTAATAAGTCGACATTAATTATTATATGAATTAATTTTTTCATATAATAAATACTGATTAAGATCAGCTAATTGATAGACAAATAGTTTTTAACAAATTTTAACATAGTTATAATGATTTGTATGAATTTTAATTGTGATTATATACAAATTGTTGGTAGACTTCTCATTGAAAATAGATAGTATTCTTAGACAGTTTATTTGTTAAAATTTAAATTGAAACAAATCCAATTTGTAAAAGAAAGCAATTTTAGAAAATTTGAACGCTAATAAGAAATAAATTAATGTTAAATGTATGGAAAACAACGTACGCCTATCCACGAGGCAGACGGTTTTAGTGTAATGTTACTTGGAAACTTCTAGTCTCAAGATGTTGTTGTACCTTAGGGAGCCATGGATTGTCAAGTTTGGTTGCACTTGATTACAAGAGGAAAGGGAAAACTGCTCAAAATATGTACAAAAAATATATTATGAATGAGGTTACAAAACTAAACATGGCGCAATGTATCAAATCAAAGTAAATTAATATTGGCCATGAATTTAATCCTTGTTTAAAAAATAATACGATTATGACCAACTAATTCATTATGTTTTGAAATTTTAAATTATCCTACCATTTATGTATCGGGCTAATAGAACATTATTTATGTGGAGTTTTATTTTAATGATTTAAATATCCTATATGGCCTATGTGCCATGTTCATGCCTCAAAATTTCCATTTAAAAATAGACCGGATTTTTTATGACTGATATATTTAATTGACATTTATTAATTTTCAAGGAATTATTCAAACCTCTGATTTAAAACAATTTCCTTTATATTTGTTCCCGAGATATTTCATTTATCAAGGCTTTTATGAACCAATTATGTAAGTATTTTAAAGAAGGGTGGATTGGGTACAAAATCTTCACCTTGTATATTTAAATTATGCAAATAAAAGGTTTATTACGTTAATATTTTGAGTCAATTTACGTAAAAATACAATACTTTTAAAAAGGAAACAATTACTGATCTGAGAATTACAGACAGAATAGTTGACTGTATGATAGTAAACTCGCCCCCATGCCCCCTTAGGGGTTGCCCCCTAGTTTGAATTCATAAAAAGTCAACTTTGAAATAGTTTAGTTCTACAGAACTGGACAGCCAAGACAGTAACCAAACCGTCTAATACACACAATTCACAATCAATAGTAAAAAGCTTTGATAATCTCCTATGAATCAGTTTTAATACCCCTTCTCAGTAAATAGTTTAAAAAATTTGAGTTGTGAAATAATAATTATTTATGTAAATATTCTAGGTGTTCAGCTGGATGGAGGGTCCAACCCAATAATTGGTTGCCCCAATGCCATAAATTACTGTCAAAACCTCATACAATGAACAAGCTAGTTGAGGACTCAACTCCCATGGCAGTAACAGAAGCCGCCAATACACACTACTCACTATTGATAATAATAAGCTTTGAAAATTGCCCACGACTCATGGTTCAATTCCACTCCCTAGTTCCCCTTAATTCGTTTAAAATATAATGGAGTTGTAAAATATTAATGAACAATGTAAATAGTCATGTTAATAAATTGTTGTGTAAAAAGTTTGAGATACGATTATGATTGGACATCATTGAGGTAATAGGTGTTCCTGAAAAGAAAGAAGTGGAATAAAATTATAAGTTTATATGGAAGATCGTTGAATGTAATAGAAGAGAAATAAAACAAAAGAACGTATTATTAATATACGTAACAAAGTTACGTAAAAGATATTTGAAATTTAAAAAATATATAGTATAGGCTAAGATGCTTCAGTTCCGCCACGGGGAGGCCAAGAAATCCAGGAATCATAAATTTTACATACAAAGAAACGATAACAATTTCATCTTTCAAAATCAGCAATTATTAAATGAACAACTTTAAATATTATATACTTCCCTTAAATTCTGTAGAAGTTACAGAGATATTTTACAAGTTCAGTGAATGCAAAATTCGAACTTCAAATACAATATAACTGTAGTTAGTTCTACTAACAAGTTATATGAAATTTCAGTAATAATAAAAGTTGCATGTCGTTCTTAAAATAACGATTTGAGATAAGACAAAAAGTGAAAGGTCTAAAAGTTTGATTTAAGTCACTTATTCACAAACAATCTATACTTTAAAGTATACGTAACAGATACATAACAAAGTTACGTAAATTAATAATACGTGAAATATATTTGAAATTTAAAAAATATATGGTATAGGCTAAGATGCTTCAGTTCCGCCACGGGGAGGCCAAGAAACTCAGGAATCATATATTTACCATACAAAGAAACGATAACAATTTCATCTTTCAAAATCAGCAATTATTAAATGAACAACTTTAAATATTATATACTTCCCTTACATTCTGTTGAAGTTACAGAGATATTTTACAAGTTCAGCGAATGCAAAATTCGAACTTCAAATACAATATAACTGTAGTTAGTTCTACTAACAAGTTATATGAAATTTCAGTAATAATAAAAGTTGCATGTCGTTCTTAAAATAACGATTTGAGATAAGACAAAAAGTGAAAGGTCTAAAAGTTTGATTTATGTCACTTATTCACAAACAATCTATACTTTAAAGTATACGTAACAGAGAAATAAGTTCATAATCAACAGATAAATCACATAATATTAGCTGGCATTAATTACAATTTTACTAAGATCATGAAAAAATCACGTCTACATATGGTAAACCCCTCAAATAAATAAATAAGTAAACATTAAAAATACATACTGGAAGGTTAAGGATCAACAAAACGTTAAATAAAGACACACAATATTTACCGGCATTGATTATGAATTATTTTTAAGTAAACATTAAAAATACATACTGGAAGGTTAAGGATCAACAAAACGTTTAAATAAAGACACACAATATTTACCGGCATTGATTATGAATTATTTTTAAGTTCAACTTTTTAAGACTGTTATACTTCTAAATACAGTGAATTTGCTTTAAATATTGCTGTCAAGCTAAGGTAATACAATCTTTAAGCTTATGGGGAAGCAAAATTAAAAATTCAGCAACATAGAGCTAAATTAAATAAAATGTTTTGCAGTATATGAAAGAGCAATAAAAAACTTGAATTAGGAATACAACTCCCTTCTTCTATCTCTGTGTATCGACTTAGATAGTAAAATTAAATATATTCGCTAAAATCGTCTCAAATAATTTAGAAGCCAACCGTTTTTGCCGCTAGAGCATGAAAACTGAAATAACTTCACATGTCTTGTAGGAATTTGTGGTCGTTACATCTAAAAATGAGCTTAAACAACTGTAAATATCAAACACATAAAAATACTATGACATGAAAATTGATGGAAGGAAATACGCCAATTTGTCGAAATATTGGTTTTCAAATATCCATAATAGGATTAAAATTATATTCCTACGAGAAAATTGCCTTGGAAAAGCTATGCAAGAATCGTGACGAAATAGAATATTTTATAAAAACATCTTATTTCATGAATGCGATAGTAACTCAAACTGACTGGAGTGTAGTTAAATTTGTTCAATAATATAAGTACGAGAACTAAACCAGTTAACTGAACATCACTAAAGCAGTAAATGAAAATGTCTGTGTAAACTGTCACCCGAAATGGGAATTTCATCCATAGTAGAAGAAAATTTGCCATTGGTAAACTTTCAAGCTAACGCACATGCTGCATTAGTTTACAAATTGGGCATTATTGTTGTATGAACGAATTCCCATGGTAAAATGGCCACTCTCTATTCAGCAACATACCGTCGTCCAAGTTACGATGTTGGTATAAAGCACGGGTGTAGTTGAAAGAAATCATTTAAAAACGAGCGAGAACTAAACCTGCAAAGTGATCTACGATACCACGCGGTGATGTACGCTGATACGGCTGAACTACGTTACCGACAAATCTATATTTTTTACCTTTTTATAGTTTTAAAGTAGACAAAATTGTAGTTTTATGATTTTCCCTAAATTGAAACGTCTCAAAGAATGTCCATGCCAAATTTCAAGTCTCTATCTTAAAAGGTCGCTTCAGGACTTTAATATCATCAGTGAGTTACACATGCGGCTGTATATATTATAGATAGACTTTAATAAATATAATAATACTTAAATATAATAAGACCTTAAATATTATTAGCAATTAATATAGAACTAACACCTGAATGTAAAGATACGCTTTCGATTCAATAAACTTCATTTTCAATAATGACACAGCAATCAGAGGGAAAACCATACGCAAACAACTAAGCGCCCAATTGAGAATAATAATCGGGAAGAGGT
This sequence comes from Neoaliturus tenellus, assembly GCA_030545055.2. Classification (NCBI taxonomy): domain Eukaryota; kingdom Metazoa; phylum Arthropoda; class Insecta; order Hemiptera; family Cicadellidae; genus Neoaliturus; species Neoaliturus tenellus. The sequence continues at coordinate 12,639,646 of CM061537.1, read as the reverse complement.
GTAGTTAAAAGATATCATTTAAATACAAGCGAGAACTAAGCGACTATAATAGCGCTCCAAGCGACATATTTAAGAACCAAAGTACTTCCTTACCAACACCTTGTATTTTTAAATTTTTTCTAATTTGATACTTGAAAATTTGTAGTTTGTGGGCATTAACAATGTATAAATCAAAGCGAGTATTACCCTGGTGAAATAAACCGCTCTCAATGCATCGTAGTAACACCATCGTCTACATAGGACGTTCATGTTTATATAGTTGTATCAAGACTGTTATACTTCTAAATACAGTGAATTTGCTTTAAATATTGCTGTCAAGCTAAGGTAATACAATCTTTAAGCTTATGGGGAAGCAAAATTAAAAATTCAGCAACATAGAGCTAAATTAAATAAAATGTTTTGCAGTATATGAAAGAGCAATAAAAAACTTGAATTAGGAATACAACTCCCTTCTTCTATCTCTGTGTATCGACTTAGATAGTAAAATTAAATATATTCGCTAAAATCGTCTCAAATAATTTAGAAGCCAACCGTTTTTGCCGCTAGAGCATGGAAACTGAAATAACTTCACATGTCTTGTAGGAATTTGTGGTCGTTACATCTAAAAATGAGCTTAAACAACTGTAAATATCAAACACATAAAAATACTATGACATGAAAATTGACGGAAGGAAATACGCCAATTTGTCGAAATATTGGTTTTCAAATATCCATAATAGGATTAAAATTATATTCCTACGAGAAAATTGCCTTGGAAAAGCTATGCAAGAATCCTGACTAAATAGAATATTTTATAAAAACATCTTATTTCATGAATGCGATAGTAACTCAAACTGACTGGAGTGTAGTTAAATTTGTTCAATAATATAAGTACGAGAACTAAACCAGTTAACTGAACATCACTAAAGCAGTAAATGAAAATGTCTGTGTAAACTGTCACCCGAAATGGGAATTTCATCCATAGTAGAAGAAAATTTGCCATTGGTAAACTTTCAAGCTAACGCACATGCTGCATTAGTTTACAAATTGGGCATTATTGTTGTATGAACGAATTCCCATGGTAAAATAGCCACTCTCTATTCAGCAACATACCGTCGTCCAAGTTACGATGTTGGTATAAAGCACGGGTGTAGTTGAAAGAAATCATTTAAAAACGAGCGAGAACTAAACCTGCAAAGTGATCTACGATACCACGCGGTGATGTACGCTGATACGGCTGAACTACGTTACCGACAAATCTATATTTTTTACCTTTTTATAGTTTTAAAGTAGACAAAATTGTAGTTTTATGATTTTCCCTAAATTGAAACGTCTCAAAGAATGTCCATGCCAAATTTCAAGTCTCTATCTTAAAAGGTCGCTTCAGGACTTTAATATCATCAGTGAGTTACACATGCGGCTTTTTTAGTTCCATGAAAGAACTGCACAGACAAGATAGTAACAAACCCGTCAAATACACAAAATTCACAATCAATAGTAAAAAAAAACTTAAAAAACTCATATGAATCGGTTTTAATACACTTTCGTATTTAGAATTCGTTAAAAAGTTTTGAGCTGTGAAATTATAATTATTTATGTCAATATTTTAGGTGTTGTACTGGTAAAAATATATACTTTAGATTAGACGATTGTTGCTTTGTTAGATGAAAAGAAATTTCAAATAAGAGTTATAGTTGTTGTTGTTGCTATCATTATATTTAATAGTAGTAGTTATGGTAACAAATATTTCTCTGTTCGGTAGCTAAATATAAAGTTTTAAATTTATATTAATTTTATATAAAAATAGATATACAATTTTTGGAAAATTGCATAATCCCCTGCCATACCCAACTTAAATAAAAACTTGTAAATTTCAGGAAGTAGAAGAAAAAGTTTAAACCTAGAAATAGCGAATAACATTCAAATCAATGAGTGAAAACGATAATTAAATAATATGAAAAAAGGAAAGAATAAAAACGGTGTAGATCCGCACAAACCCCCTACTATTACAAACTACTAATTATAAGAAAAATCGAGACCTGTGAAATAATAATTGTATTCATAAAAACCTTTAGTTTGGTTCAATAGTCATTTAAAAATTCTCCAAAAACTTATTTAAGGTGTGAACTAAAATATAATATAAAACATTGAACATAAATAAAATAGAAAGATAATAATTAACTTCCTTTTAAGTATCGTACAAAGTAATTGAAGTATATTAAGATCAGGGCACGAGCTACACAGTAAATTCAGTAAATGCGAAATTCGTCCAAGGCGTAACCTGGGGTGAATTTGAATAAGTAATCTAAAAAAAAATAAATTGAATATGAAACGAGAACTTAACATTTAAATCTGTTCTCTTTGTTCAATACTTATTTAAACATTCACAAAAACATATTTTAAGTGAGTAAAAAAATCAAATATAAGACACTGAATATAAATCAAACAGAAAGATAATAATAAACTGTCTATTAAGTATTGTACAAAGTAATCGAAGTATGTTACGTTAAGATCACGGCTCAAGCTTTACAGTAAATTAGTTTAATGCGAAATTCGGCCGAAAGGATAACCTAGTGTGAATTTGAATAAGTAATCTAAAATAAATTGAAAACGAAACGAGAACCTAACATTTGAATCTGTAAGTTTTATTCAATAGCTATTTAAAAATTCTCAAAAACAAATTTATAAAGTGTGTAAAATTAATAAAAGAAACACGCTTTCAATGCATCAAAATCTCATTTCTATATAAGTTAGATGGGAGAGATTTGTTAGTTAAGAGTGAGGTTCACTAACGTCAAACATCACTAACATCAAGAACGCAGGTGTAGTTAAAAGACATAATTTAAATACAAGCGAGAACTAAGCGACTATAATAGCGCTCCAAGCGACATCTTTAGGAACTAATTAAAATATAATATAAAACACTGAATATAAATAAAACAGAAAGATAATAATTAACTGTCTATTAAGTATTGTTCAAAGTAAACGAAGTATATTACGTTAAGATCACGGCACAAGCTACACAGTACATTAATGCGAAATTAGGCCAAAGACAAAACCGGGGGTGAATTTGAATAAGTAATCGAAAATAAATTGAAAATGAAACGAGAAACTAACCTTTCAGCCTGTTGGTTTGTTTTAAAGTTATTTCGAAATTCTCAAAAACATATTTTAAGTGTGCAAAAGAAAAAATAATATAAACTGAATATAAATAAAACAAAAAGGTAATAATTATCTGTAAACCATACGCAAACAACTATGCGTGCAATTGAGAATAAATATAGGCAAGAGGTGTAGTTAAAAGATATCATTTAAATACAAGCGAGAACTAAGCGACTATAATAGCGCTCCAAGCGACATCTTTAAGAACCAACGTACTTCCCTACCGACACCTCGTCTTTTTAGAAATTTTTATAGTTAGAAAGTTGAAAATTTGTAGTTTTTTGGGCATTTATACTGTTTTAATCAAAGCGAGTAATGCCCTGGTGAAATAAACCGCTCTCTATGCATCGAAACTCGGTGGTCTACACAAGACGTTTAAGTTTAACAGTATACAATATTCGTATCAAACACGGGTGTAGTTGAAAGAAATCATTTAAAAACGAGCGAGAACTAAACCTGCATGAACTACGTTACCGACAAATTTATATTTTTTAATTTTTTTTTATAGTTTAAAAGTAAAAAAGTTGTAGTTTTATGATTTTCCCTAAATTGAAACATCTCAAAGAATGCCCATGCCAAATTTCAAGTCTCTATCTTAAACGGTCGCTTCAGGACTTTATGATCATCAGTGAGTGAGTCAGTCAGTTACACATGCGGCTGTATATATTATAGACTCGCCTACGGCTCGATGGGGGCTCCGCCCCCATGCCCCCTCAGGGGTTGCCCCTGAGTAGTTAAAGCCCAAATTAGAGTCGTCGTTACGTCATAGATATATCTTTCATAGTTATAATTTGAATGCCAGAGCTCAAAGTTCAAGATTTCATAAAAGCTTAGTGTTAATTTGGGGGGATACATAGTGTTACTTGGAGATTAAAAGTAAAAAGCAATTATAAAATAATTATTATCTTAGCTTTTTACAGGCTGCGAGACTATCTTCAATTTATATGTGAGAATTTTTTTATATTTAAAGAATGGTAAAAGAATCGTTGAGGGACATTACGTCATCGCGCAACTAAGAACTTGGTGCAATGAAAAAAGTACAAAAATATCGAATTATCATTAAATTTGAATTAAATGTGTTTAAAGGTCCATTTTTGTAAAAAAAATTATTTGTTCACTTGAAAAGAACTTAGCCATTACAAATGTTCAAATATGCTACAAATTTAAACCTGAAAGGTAGAGAAACGGTTAAAACAAAACTTATGTGTTAAAAAGTTGTGGGATCACGCATCTTGGTTACTTAGCGCAAATAAAGGAAATAACGTATAAAAATTAAGAAAATCTTGTTAATCAATAATTAAGTCTAAATTATTAAACTGGTTAGTACCACCGAAGTAGTGGACTGCCAATTTAACTTTACTCACAATTAATACTAATAAAAAGTTTGAAAATTGCTTATGGCTTTTTTCTTTTTTCCCTAGTCTCTTAATTCATAAAAAACTGTCCCCACTTAGGAAAATAAATAAAAAAATTCTAAACATTTCCAAATCGATGCAAAAGTTCACATTAATAACTGTAAACTAAAATGCCTTGCTTGGATAAAATAAAACTATAGGTGCATGGTGGTAATAATAATAAAAATAATCGGCCTGTAAATTCACCAATAAAAATGGAAAAACTTATTTTAGATAAAGAGTGTTGATATTGACAATGGTTTTGTCAAATCATGACTTACGAAAACTTATAAAATAATTGTTTATTCTTAGGCCTCCTTAGACAGTAGATCTAGGTTCTTGTATAAAGAAAAAACATTTGGGGAAATGAACAAATATTTATATATGTAATGTACAGCAATATCTCACCTAAAATAATCAAAACCTTCAATGGGATTATTTTAAATATATTTATAACTAATTTTGGTTATAAATATATATCCCTTATATCCCGTTATATCTTATATCTTATATCCCCCCCAAAATTAGTTAAATATATATATAACATATTTTAAGTGTGTAAAAAATATAATATAAAACAATGAACATAAATAAAACAAAAAGACAATAATTAACTATCTATTAAATATTGTACAAAGTAATCGAAGTATGTTACGTTAAGATCACGGCTCAAGCTTCACAGAAAATCTATTCAATGCGAAGTTCGGCGGAGAATAATCCCGTGTGAATTTGAATAAGTAATCTAAAATAAATTGAAACAAAACGAGAACCTACATTTAAATATGTTAGTTCAGCTAAACAGTTATTTAAAAATTCCCTAAAACATACGATATTTATGATGTGTGTAATATATAAAGGAAACGAGCTTTCAATGCAGCATAATCTCATTGCTATTTTGAAGTCAAATGGATAACGGTTTGTTATATATGAGGGATACTAACGTTGCCAACAGCAAGGAAGCAGGTGTAGTTAAAAGACATGATTTAAATACAAGCGAGAACTAAGCGACTATTCACCCGCCATGGGAAATTAATTCATAGTAGGAGAAGAAAATTCACCTTTGGTAAACATTCAAGATAGCGCATATGCTGCATAAGCTACAAATTAGGGAATTATCACTGTATATATTATCTAGTATAACCCTGGGTCCCTGGTGAAATAACCCGCTCTCAATACAAAATAATGCCGTAGTTTACAATATATATTAGAGTCTATCCATCGAAGGATACAATGAGTATATCAAACACGGGTGTAGTTGAAAGAGATCATTTAAACGCGAGCGAGAACTAAACCTGAAGTGTGATCTACGATACCACGCGGTGATATACGCTGATACGGCTGAACTACGTTACTGACAAATCTATATTTATTACCTTTTTTATAGTTTAAAAGTAAAAAAGTTGTAGTTTTATGATTTTTCCTAAATTGAAACATCTCAATGAATGTCCATGCCAAATTTCAAGTCTCTATCTTAAACGGTCGCTTCAGGAATGTAAGATCATCAGTGAGTCAGTCAGTTACACATGGGGCTGTATATATTATGGATTCAACCTAAAAGGTCACTCAAAGCATAACTTTCCAATGTGATACTAGGAACGAAGCCGAATCCATTAAACTTTGTTACGAAATTGTGAAACAAATTTAATTTTTGTGACTAAATAAAATAAATAAGCTTTTTATGTAATGCTTAAATAAATAAACTCTAAATAATTAATTTTTCACCACCGATGTTAAAACCATTTTAAACTTAAATTCAATAACTATGTCATATAAAAAGAGAGCAAAACACTTAGCTAAAATGCCATGTTTATCACAAAAGACCAACGGTGATCATATAATAAAGAGTGTTGGCCAAACAATACAATTTTACATTCGTTCAACCTGTTTACATCCCTTGAAATGTGTTTGGGAATGTTTGACAGCAGATTTGTTTTTATATATTTTAGGGTTTTATTACAACAAATGTTTTTTTTTTCATAACGCATACACACAATTACACGACAATATACGCACTTTATCAAGCTATTTAAATTATATATTTTTTATTATTTTTACTGAAATATTTTACTACAATCTCATGAGTTTCATTTTTTTAGAATTAATTAAAAACAATTATGTTTTGCTTTGCTTGTTTAATAGTAAAATTAGAACAGTATTCAAGTTATTGATATTGTTTTTATTGTTTAAATAAATATTTTCTTAAAACGATTTTGATCATACTAAACAGAGAATTTTTTGCTAGGACACTTTAAGATTACAAACTTAAATTTATTTTATTTTCTGAATTTTATTTAGTATAGTATATAAATATTATTTAATATAACACACCTTCCATCAATAGATTTCAGACTACCTACCTAAAAAAAATCATAATAATAAGAAAATAAAATTATAAATCATATATCCTTTATTTCATGGTCCTCTAAATTAGTTATATCGTCATACATAATTCAAATTGATATGAGTTAAATGAGACAATATTATTTCGTCACGTTACTCAAGAATATGGTAGACAGTGTTATCGATCAGTAGGTTGTTAAATTTCTACTTAAATTCATCAACTTGTATTAGTCATCAACCTGTATACATAACTTTAGTTATGTATTTTTTATGTATCAATAAAATAATATTCAAGGCGATATGACCAAAGAATGGTCCAAATGTTCGTCTGTCCACCGTCGGTACCCGCAGCGGCCCAGCGGGTTGGAGGGAAATGGTTATTATATCTGCACACCACAGCGCAGCTGTAGCACTTCGTAAATACATTAGCCATATTATATTCGTTTAGTTTGAGATATACCACTTATATATATATATATATATATATATATATATATATATATATATATATATATATATTATTTGATTGTTATTTGTATTGTAAAATACAGCCTAATATCACCAAATGTTTAATCGTAGATCATTAACATGACCTTATTATAGTTATACCCTACATACGTGAAATATATTTAATGATGTAAATTTATACAAATAAAATATATAAAGATTAAGTAGTGAAGAAAGCACAACTTTACCTCAGTTTTGGCATGATTTTATAGGGGGATTTCCTATTGGGTATTTTTTTGGACACAGATTTGAAATTTTGATACCGAGATTTGATATGTGCTAATGTTTATGTATAGTTATATTATATTTTTATATATTTGTGTATAGGTTTTCGACATTTAACATGGGGTTACTTTTCAGGTATTTTTTTGGACACAGATTGAACAATTTGATTCCGAGGCTTTTTTCTTGTAAACTAAGCATCCTAGAGGAAAATGTCAAGAATAAAAATATTAAATTTGACTCTTTATCTACAACTTTCCTGCTGACAAAACTTGCCTGACCAATAAATAAAAAGTTTTCCTCGCAGACTAACTTTTTTATGTCAAAAATCAATTTTTATAATTTTATTTATTATTTATGCTATGTTAATATTAAAATTAAAGTAAATATTTTATGCCATAATGGCCATTATATAGTCTACTATAATACCTGAAAATATTATAAATTTACCTCTACTCTAACTATATTTATTTATGGTGTTAATGAAATGTGGCACTAAATCTTGCGCTGGCCCCCTGTGCACTGTCCCATGCGCCTCTTCCAGTTGACTGTTGTATGCCTATGTATAGTAATATGCTTAGTGATATGGTTATTAAAGTTATTATTTTGTTCAACTGTCTATTGATTAAGTAGTATAATAGTGTTATAGGTATGCTTAAAATTTTGTTTAATTGTTTATTGCCTAAGAAGTATATTATTGGGTCTGGCTATGGTATTATTATACTGAGTATGGCTATTCTTTGATATGTTTAAAGTTATGTTTAATTGTCTATATTGGTGTTGTTCTATGTATTGCTTATGTAATAGATAGTTATAAAAATCTTGTTTGATGATTTATTTTGATTTTCCTTTACTGTGGATATTGTTTGAAGCATTTCCTATAAATTGTAATGTTTTGTTTGTATATGTCAAGTGATAGAGATGTAGGGGTAGCCTGGGATTTAATAATTGTGTTGTGGTTGTTCTATTTAATGTTTATAATAATACTTTGAGTTAGCTTACTATCTTTGATAAATGATTAAATATTGAGTTATTGGTGTAGTTAATATAACTTTTCAGTTTGTTTATATTTGAGTATGTTGTTTTACTTGTTAAGGAAAATTTGAGTTATTGTTACCCTTCTCATGTTTTATAAATGTTTAATATAAGTGACTGTGTGTTATTAGTGTTAAATATTTGTTTATAATAGTTATTTTACCTAACTAATGTATTATTAATAGGTGTTATATGTTAAATGTATGATTACAAGAGTTACTATTTAGTTAATTTGTATTATTTTACTGTTATTTATACCATATACTGCTTATAAGTAAAATACAAGGGTGATAATGACTAATTTACATATGCTATTAGGGTTAAATGTATGAAATTAAATGTATGCTTGAAATGGCATTTCACTAGTTGTATTTAAATTGTTTTTCTGATTGTTAGTTAAACTTATTATGTGGCATAGTTATTGTAGTTGTTGCTCTAGGTTTATAATTAACTATTTAGGGTTTTATTTTAACTTTAACTTGCAAAATGCTTATTATAGGTTTCTATGTTTTTTAAATATGTACTTGTTGTGTTATTAGTTTTAAATATTTGGTTATGTGGGTGTAATAAGTACTGCTTATTGGCTATGTAATTTCACTGGTTATTTGTATATTATATATGTTTAATTGCCTTATTAGGTTTGTTGTGGGAGTTATTTATTATAGTTGTTGTACTTGTTCCATGTTTTTGTTGTAAATAATTATGAATTTATGTTTATTAGGCATGAGTTTTAGTAATATTTTACTTGTTAGAGGTTTATAATTATATATTTTAAATATTTAAGAAGTTTAGTATTAAATTTTAGTTGATATTTTACAATATAGTTAGCAAATTTATTGTTTATGACAAAATTGTTTGAGCAGTAAAGCATATTCTGGACAATTGAGAGTATTACTAATCTTTAACTAAGTTGTTCTTCTATGACATGTGTTAGTACTTGTGTATAAGATAGTTGATTATGTTATTTGGGAATTATATTTGTTTTATTTTCCTTTGTACTGAGTTTGTCAGTGTATAATGATGGTCTATTGTAGATTATCATGACTATATGTGTGCTTGTTGTTACTTTACTATATTGCTTATAGTGGTGTTTAGTTATACAAATTAACTAGGTGTTAATTATGCACATGGTCTTGGTATTTTTATTGTGTATGTTATTGGTAATAAATATGTAGTTGGTTGACTTGTCTTATATATTGGCTTGTAATAAAAGATCTGTTATTTACTGAGAATGTTTATATTGTCCTATATGTTAAATATTTAACTTGTGTTATTATTGTTAAATATTTGGTTGTTATTGTATTAATTATACTGGTTATTGACTATGATTTGTATCCAATTGAGGTGAATATTTACACATCTTATGTTTTGATATTTTTTGTCTTAGTTTGTTAAGTTAAATATTAAGTTATTCTATTTGTTTGGTTTATATTAAAATAAATGGTGATTTACTAATTATGTTTGTTACATTATAGAGTATTGGGAGGTATGTGCTAAATATTATACTGGCTGAGTTATTGAGTTATTGACTGTTATTAATGTTATTGGTTATTGCTTTGACTGTGTGTTGTTTGTAGTGCTAATTAACTATAAAATTTAACTACTTGTGTAAAATGTGCCATGACTTGCTATTTTTACTTGATAAGATAGTTGATGTTAATACTAATTTTACAGTTATACATACTATTTATAATAGTAGGCCTATATTTTAATGTTATTGAATATAGGATATTAATTTTTGCTTATTGTAGATTAAGAAGTTTGCAATTTGAACTAGTTGAGTTATTAAGTTACTGATAATTGTATTTGCTCTACATTTGACTACATTTTAGTTATATTGTGTCTGTTATAGATTAATATGCCAGTTTGAAATATATGTATTAAGCCTGTGTTTTGCTAAATATCTAGTCATGCCACTGAAATTGGCTATGCAATTTTACTAAATGTGCTAAATCTTTACATATTAGTGTGCTATGTATTGCTTAACATAAATTAATTTTAAATATAAACCAGTAATTTGACTTTTTTGTTGTTAATATCAATTGTGTTTTGATTTAATTTGGGAGTTTGATGATGAATTTTGAAAAAAAGTGATAAAAACTTATTAATTATATACTGCTAATTTGATATGAAACTTATTAGTATATCTAATATGTAAAAAATAAGCATGTTCAAGTAAATATTTGACTATATTTGACAATTTTGCTTGCCCTATAGCTTATTATTGAAATTTATAGGTTTAAATGTTAAATTAAACATTATTATTAAGTAAATTTTGTATAATTCATGTTTTATAGTGATTTATTAAATATTTATGACATGTAAACATGGCACTTAGTGAATAAACTCTTTATATTTATGTGTTACTTAAGTCAATTTTAGTGTTAGTGGGTATGGTATAAAATGTGTAATGAATTGTGGATTTTATAACTGTATGTGTTTATTTATTTATTACCATTAGAGTTTGTTAAGGTCAAATTTTAATGTTCCTATAAGATGTTAAGTAAATAGTTAAGGATGTTGACTATAGTAATGGTCAACGAGTTTGTCTTGTCAAATTATATTTGACTAATTTTAACATTAAAATAATGTAATGTGATTTTAGTGGTTAGTAATATAATTTCTGATTGTCACCTACTAACTTGTGTCAATATTGCACTTTAATGTGTTTTAATATAATAATATTATATTTTACTGAAAAGGGTTGTGTTTGAGTCATAGTGCCTGCTATAGTTTACATCATTACATAATTTATCAGTTAAATTGAAATATTTTGTAAAAAGACTCTGTAACTAAATGAGTTAATTATGTCAATATATATAGCTAACATATGGTTAGGTAAGGTTAGGCTAGGTTAGACTAGGTTAGGTTATTTTAGGTTAAAGTAGAAGTTTGGTTAAAGCAAGGCATGTCTTCTGTTGATTGTAAGTGATTTTTGATGTGACTAAGTGTGAAATATCAATTTTATGATTGTATATGTTAATTAATTGCTATTATGGTTTGCATATGTTTTTATTAATTTTCAATGTTCTAGTAGGATGTAAAGTAAATGTATGTAGTTGTAGGTGAGAATGTTGACTAGAAACTACGATTTTGTCTTATAACTACTTTTGGTAACTTATAGTAATAAAATTGTTATTTATGTATAATTATTGTTTAGTATTACAGATTCTGACTGTCGTCAACTAATTTATATGAGTTAATGTTGGATTTAAAATTTATAATGTGGTAATATTATATTTCATTGTATTTATATTGCATACTTGATTAGTAATATTTTATTAAAAATGGTGAGGAGGCGAATGCAAGGCCCAGCTTCTGCTAAACAGAGGAGGCTTTGCAGAGTGTGAGGGGAAAGTTGTGTTTGTGAGGTTAAAAATGAGGTAAGGTTTAGGTTTATAGGGTTTAAAAATAAGCATGGTTATGTTATATTAAACATGTAAACATGCTTCTGCTGTAGCAGAAGTGGAATAATACCAAGTACCAATAATACCAGTGAAATTACATAGCCAATAAGCAGTACTTATTACACCCACATAACCAAATATTTAAAACTAATAACACAACAAGTACATATTTAAAAAACATAGAAACCTATAATAAGCATTTTGCAAGTTAAAGTTAAAATAAAACCCTAAATAGTTAATTATAAACCTAGAGCAACAACTACAATAACTATGCCACATAATAAGTTTAACTAACAATCAGAAAAACAATTTAAATACAACTAGTGAAATGCCATTTCAAGCATACATTTAATTTCATACATTTAACCCTAATAGCATATGTAAATTAGTCATTATCACCCTTGTATTTTACTTATAAGCAGTATATGGTATAAATAACAGTAAAATAATACAAATTAACTAAATAGTAACTCTTGTAATCATACATTTAACATATAACACCTATTAATAATACATTAGTTAGGTAAAATAACTATTATAAACAAATATTTAACACTAATAACACACAGTCACTTATATTAAACATTTATAAAACATGAGAAGGGTAACAATAACTCAAATTTTCCTTAACAAGTAAAACAACATACTCAAATATAAACAAACTGAAAAGTTATATTAACTACACCAATAACTCAATATTTAATCATTTATCAAAGATAATAAGCTAACTCAAAGTATTATTATAAACATTAAATAGAACAACCACAACACAATTATTAAATCCCAGGCAAACCCCTACATCTCTATCACTTGACATATACAAACAAAACATTACAATTTATAGGAAATGCTTCAAACAATATCCACAGTAAAGGAAAATCAAAATAAATCATCAAACAAGATTTTTATAACTATCTATTACATAAGCAATACATAGAACAACACCAATATAGACAATTAAACATAACTTTAAACATATCAAAGAATAGCCATACTCAGTATAATAATACCATAGCCAGACCCAATAATATACTTCTTAGGCAATAAACAATTAAAAAAAATTTTAAGCATACCTATAACACTATTATACTACTTAATCAATAGACAGTTGAACAAAATAATAACTTTAATAACCATATCACTAAGCATATTACTATACATAGGCATACAACAGTCAACTGGAAGAGGCGCATGGGACAGTGCACAGGGGGCCAGCGCAAGATTTAGTGCCACATTTCATTAACACCATAAATAAATATAGTTAGAGTAGAGGTAAATTTATAATATTTTCAGGTATTATAGTAGACTATATAATGGCCATTATGGCATAAAATATTTACTTTAATTTTAATATTAACATAGCATAAATAATAAATAAAATTATAAAAATTGATTTTTGACATAAAAAAGTTAGTCTGCGAGGAAATTTTTTATTTATTGGTCAGGCAAGTTTTGTCAGCAGGAAAGTTGTAGATAAAGAGTCAAATTTAATATTTTTATTCTTGACATTTTCCTCTAGGATGCTTAGTTTACAAGAAAAAAGCCTCGGAATCAAATTGTTCAATCTGTGTCCAAAAAAATACCTGAAAAGTAACCCCATGTTAAATGTCGAAAACCTATACACAAATATATAAAAATATAATATAACTATACATAAACATTAGCACATATCAAATCTCGGTATCAAAATTTCAAATCTGTGTCCAAAAAAATACCCAATAGGAAATCCCCCTATAAAATCATGCCAAAACTGAGGTAAAGTTGTGCTTTCTTCACTACTAGATTATATTTAATTTGTTAAGTACGTATAAGAACCGCTATTATAGCTTTAATATCTTTATATCGTGTTTCCTAACTTTTTTATAAATCACTTCCATTAATTCTTAACCATTTGACCCATTAACTCACTATTAACGTTCTAATTTTGGATATGGTTTATTTAATAAATTAAATAGACATACAAATATAGATGCAAACTAAACATAAATGCGAAGTGAAATTAAAAGGATAAAATAGCATTATTGAAAGCTTTTAAAAAGAAAAATGTTCCATATTTACTTTAGTCTAAAATCAGAAAAAAATCGTTAAGCATATATTTATTCTAAAAGATTTTCTGGAGAGTAACGCTGACGCGACATGTACTCGATCAGGTAGATGTTTAGCTCAGGACGGAGGATACATATCCCAATGGCTTTTATGGCGGGATTCTACTTTCTACCACATGATTCAACAGTATTTGTGTGGGCCTAAGTTTCAGGGTTGACTCAATTAGAAGAATTTTTCACCATAATGTGCTCAAAATTATCCCCAAGTTGGTAGTAGGAACCGCACTGACCAGTTATAATCAATGTACCTGGAGCAACGTTGTCCCTTAATAACGGGCAGCAAAGTGTTAGGGACAGGAACAAGAAAATATTCTTTGGTTTTAAATTAATGAATAAAATTAAAGAGAATTTGAAAAGTAATACTAATATTATAACTGTTTTAGCATCGTTATGCTGCCATTTATGGTTATATTTTTTTTACAAAAAAAAAAAAAAAACATAAAAATGTATCATAACATGAAACTTAAAAAAATTCACTACGCGTGAATGCTTTATTACGCTATTTGTATAGACATACAAAATATGAATAGCAGTTTCTACAGTAATACATTTAACTTTGAGAACAAATGGTATTATGTATATGAAAGATACTATAAAATTACTCAAATAAGCTTTACATTTACATTTTATTTCACTTTTTAAGACTTGTTACTGTTCCCATGAGTAAGATGTTACATCAGCAACACCTTGTGTTCACATGTAGAAGGTGCGAGGACGAGAACTGAGTAGTCCCCCAAGTACAGTCTCCTGCTGTACAAGGAACTAACGACAGGCTGAGAGTGTTTCTGTGTCGGACGTTAACTGAGAATTACTTTGTCTTGTACTTTGGTCTAGAATGTCCCATAAATATTGACTTCTGAAATGTGAGTGTGGCTAATTACGTATTAAAATTATAAACTTATTTTGGAGTCCCTAAAATTATATACTTATTTAATTTTGGAGATAGTTAGTCTTTATAAATTATATATACTATTGCATTTCAACATAAAAATTTACATTTTAATATGAACTACGCAAAAAAATAATAGGTTTTTTATGACCGAAACCCTTCCAAAAATTTTCTCTGAATGAAATCTATTGACTTTTCTTTGAACTGACAATCTTGTTTTCATTATTTTATTAATTGTGTTTTAATAAATTAGTGAGATATGGATTTTTTTTAAGAAATATACAAGTATACATTTTCACATTCAAGGTAGGCCTTCAAACATCACCGTTATCAACTGGAAGATTGTTATTAAAAATGAATTTTTTTATTTAAAAGACAAGTGATGTTAATAAAGAGAATGAATAAAGAAATCTAAAAAGTCAAGATTGGAAAAAATACATCTACACTGTTATTTTATATTTGCACAAGATAATAATAATAATCTAATAACTTTTTTACTCAGGCAAAATTTTTTGTGTCATTTTAGGTTTAGGCCTAATGTTTATTTATGTATGTTTTGTAACGTAAGTTTTGTACAAGTATAATGCAAAAGTAAAAAGGAAATATATATAGACTGAACGTGTAGTCATGCTTGGTGCTTGGTGTGGTTTTCACTGGTTTAATACTTTCCCACTAATTGTAGTTTTGTTAAGTTGAGAATATGAAATAAATATGGTTAAGGATTATCATAATTAGACTATTAATTCTCCTGATTTATTGTTGTACGGTGTACATGAATTGTGTAATATTGTACCCCACATGTGTAATACATATTTCTACAATTCTCTTTTCTCTTTTAACAATTCAGGCCATCATCCGTCCATTGAAACATTTTCAAGAGCTTTGCGGTTCAAGTTTAATCCGGGAAGGAAATATAGCTCTTTGTCTCTAGCCAACCGCTCTCTTAGATTGAAATACACCAATCGCAAGAAAACCTATACACTGGATAGCCTTTTTATTCTCAAAAGTATACATGTATTGTACTATCAAACTACTGTCTAAGAATTTATATACAATATAAACTTACTTAAGCAATCGTTTTAATTTTCCAAAAGCATTAAAATCATTTTAAATCGCAAAAGTTCGTGTAATAACTTTCACAAAAGCAATTTCCAAAATAATTTTTATACATTTAAGTAGTGAAGAAAGCAGAACTTTACCTCAGTTTTGGCATGATTTTAACATGGGATTTCCCATAAGGAGCATTTTTGGACACAACTATCAAATATTTTGCTCCGAGATTTGATATGTGCTAATGTTTATGTATGGTGATATTCCATAGTTATATGAGTGTGTATAAGTTTATTTAATATTAAATGGCTAGTGTACTACTATTTTTAAAATTGTTCTTGTCAATTTTATGCTAACAATAAATATTGCTACTTATTGTTCTTTTACTTTTAAACTAAGCATTCTAGAGGAAAATGAGTAGAAGTCCCCCCACTATAGCCCACCAATCAGAACGCAGCATTTCATCCCCACCCCTCCTCCAAGGCCCCGCCCACCGACCAATCAGAGAGCAGCATTTCATTCCACCCCCTCCCAGGCCACGCCCACTGACCAATCAGAGAACAGCGACGGCGGCTAGGCCCCCATGTGTTTAATAAACCGCCACGTGGGATGATGTAATCACCCACGTGCTCTAGATGGTGTACATAACCTCACTTTTGGCACTGATATGCCACGTGTAAAAATCAATGTTATGTTATGCTGTAAAAGAGAACATCTGGATGGTTATATAGTAGATATGATAAATTTCTATACTATATAAAGTGTATAATACCTCAAAATGTTAAAGATTTTGGCTAAAAAACTAAAAAATCGCTAATATCTCGAAAACGGTGCGTTCTAGGGGTCTGAAGACCTCAAAAAACCACCTACTACGTAGTGTAGGTGCCCCCAGGGGGTAGGTACCCATAATTAAAATATTAACAAAAATGTTGCGGGTTGCATCTAGAAAAATGAAGGGGCAAAACTTTGAAATTCCATATCTTGGGAACGGCTGGGCCGATTGTCTTTATACTTGGTATATGTATACGAGTAATTATTGTCTACAAATGCATGGCGGAAGGTATCAAAAAATTGAAGGCGCAAAAAAGTTTAATTTTATATCTTAGGAATGGCTGGCTCGATTAACTTTATACTTGGTATATGTATATATGTTATGTTGGCCTATTGATGTAATGTGTGATGCATCTAAAAAAATGAAGGAGCAAAACGTTAATTTTGTTATCTTGGAAATTAACATAACTATAAGTTTAAGACGGTATTATTATCAATATTACAACTATTGTGCACCCTCCAGGACACGGTTTGGGAATGCCCGAGTGGTTCTTTTTTTACCACCCCCAGGTTAAGTATTATACAAGACAGACGTTTAATTAGATAAATCTAATTAAATATCGTTCAATCGTATAATACCCCCTCCCTTATTTTACAGAGGGTGAATAATAGTTCTTACCTTGGTAATTGGGCTGAAATCAACACACAAGTATTAGACTATAAACTACTTTAATTCAACTACCGCTACTACTACAATGCTACCACTACTACAAAAATAAAAAAACAACTTTAGTGTTTGAAAATTTTTACGTTTGGAGACTTTTCAACTGCGCTGGTACAGACCACACTATATTGTTTCGTCGTGGTGAAACAGTCAAGATCTTCTTCAGTCAACACACGATCAAACCTTGCCGGCAGGAAGGTCACACGTTTGTCTCCATTGACTAGAATGATTTCTAGTAATATCGCTGAATGGTTGAATCTGGTTGGCACCCTCTTCGCACCGACGATCTTCGCCGGCTGGGTGATTTCCTTGATGGAAATCTTTTCAGAAGCTACAATTGCTTCTTCGCAAGCAGCAAGCTTGGAGTTAAGATCCATCTGAAAATCAATTAAAACAAGTCTTAGTGTCTAATATATTAGGATTAATGCATATGTTAGTTGAGTTATTGTTTTGCAGATTATGCCACCTGTAAAAAACATAAAGTGTGTAAAGATTATAACCATCCCATGCCATCTGAGAACTGGAAACAAGTATTGTGTTGAATTATAGTTCCTTGGTTTGACCCTTGTTAGATTTAGAAATGTTGCTTTAAAGCATGTTTGTTTTAATGTTATTCAGGTAATGGGTTGTTATCGTATTTATTGTTAGTATATTGTCATTGTTACCCCACTTGTTATTGTTAATCTATGTAAGTGTTACCCCACTATGTCATTGTTATTTACTTAAGTGTTAGTTGTATTTTAATTCAATGATATCTAAGCAATTTATGTAGTCGTTAAATTATATCGTATGTATTGTTAGTATAATGATATCATTGTGTTAGCGTTTTTTGTATTTCTTGATATAGTTAGTTAGATAGTTAACCATAAAGAAAATGTTTGATGTAAAATAGTGTGTTGCCGTAAATAAATACACAAATAAATAATACAAGGGATAAAATATCAATGATTTGGATGAGAGATAACACGATTAAAAGAGTTAGTGGTTACCTTATGTAGTAGTAGTAGCAGCGAACAGTAGTAGCAGCAGCAGTAGTTGCAGCGGGAGTGGAAGCTGGCTGTAGCTTGAGTGTAGCGCTAGGATGGGGAAGGCTGGTTTTATACACCGCAGGAGAGGGGGATTTGAGTGGGGGTCACCGGAAGCGTCACGTGGGAGCGTCGTGTGGGATCACCGCGACCGCCTTTATGTACATATTTACACAGTATGTTTAACTAAAATATATTAACTGAACATATTTAGAAAAATATCTTTTTTCTTTTTAAAATTATATTTCTACAGAAAGGGCATCTTATAAGTTTTTTAGAACAATTTACGCATACGGTGTGACCACAAGTAAGTAAAAGAATTGTTGGTAAATATTCGAGGCATATTCGGCAGTTTATATTTCTTGGTGGTTCTTCGTCATCTGAATCGTCTTCGGAATCATGACCTAAAACGTTGTTTACCCTTTCTCCTGCGGTGATAAGAATTGCCTCCAGGGATTCCCGGAGGTCTTCCCAAAGGGCTGGGGCAATGTGAACCATTTCGGAGACGGTGGTATCATCCAGGAAATGGTTGGCCAGCCATAAGGCATCCCTCAGCTCTACTCTTGCAATTTGAATGGCCAAAAGTAGATCCGGGAGCTCATATTGTCGATTGCTTGTAAATCTCTGTTTTGACAAAAATAATGTATTAAAGAAATGTCAACATAGCAAGGTACAATATAAGCTAATAAATAAGAATAATACCGTACCTGTAAAAAGTTGTGAAGTCGGTATTCCCGGATATGTTGGCGATCGGCTTCAATTTGACATCTGATGCAACGTGCAGCTGTTGATGTCTATAACAATACAGAGTTTTTATTAATGTTTTAAGCTGTATAATAATAATAAAACGGGCTTGATTCCGTAAACAACATATTATGTACCTACCCTGGTTATCCCTGAGGATGTTGATGGCTGATCTACAATTCTGGTAGTACATGTTCGCGTCTGTTGACATTGTGGTGTTGAAAGTATCCTCGTGATTGTCACGTGAGGTGGTTCAGGTGGGTTTCTGCTTGATGTGCTTACGTTGAGAGGTCTTAATGTGGCGTAGACTTGGTTTTCTCCACTGATTATAGATGGGGAGAGTGCTTCTTGATCGTCATCCTAACACAATTAATATTATTAGAACAATGTACTTAAATATGCTATACACACACACATATTAATTGCTATTGCGTGTTATACTTACATTCCTTCTTTGAGGTAATGGTATCCAATAATCTTGTGATGATGATGATGAGGACCCTGGGTTATTTACTCCGTCAGATTGTGTTTGATTGTCACGTTGTTCTTCTGTTGTCTAAAATAAAATATTATTGGGGTTAAAAAGTGTTATTAAAATTATGGTGCTAGTATGAGCCTAATTTGAATTACTACTTACTCTTGGACGTTTTGGTGGAGAGCAAGTGGCAGTTGACAGCGTTATCACGATGATGAAAGCAAACTTAAGAAAAGCCATGGTAAACTATTAACACTATTTGTTTGACCGTGCTTAAATAGCCCGGAGTGTCCCCTCTACCAGCCGTTGCAGGAAGGTGATTCACATCTGGCCGGCGGCTGCCACTTCCGCTCGCATTCAAGATGGAGCAGGGCATGTGTTTGGTGAAATTCTGGTACTTTCCGATATTTACAAATTTTATTTGTTGTGCAAAATGTAATGGTCTGTTAATTAACGGGGTTGAAAAAACATACGGTTGGATGATTATGAGAATTAATGAATTAAATTTTGAAAGTTTCAAGTGCTTCGTGTGTGGTGATTACCTTCCAGTTGTATGGCGATTGGAATTTTAGGTATGTATTTATTTTTAATGGCTCACGTTTCCACACCACCCAAGGGGTAGGAGCCTCGGCGCGTTCTTTTTGTTTACCCAGAGCATCCCCGGGAGGCCTAACCTCTGGGGTAGGTTGCCCCAACCATCGCAACCTACGGTGGTAGCCACTCCATTACAAAAATTCTACCTCCCTTTCAAATATTTTTTTTTATTTTATATTTTTAAATTTTTTTGTTCTTTACAAATTATGGTGATGTCGAAGGAAGCGCACTGCTTTACGGGGTTTTTACCCCCGACCCTCTCATCTACATCAAGGTGGTACCAATACACTCCAAGGTTTACGGGCCTTTTCCTCAGCCACGCCAGGGACCTCAGGACCGTTCCAAGGAGTAGCCCGAACCCTCCTCGGATCGGGGCGCCTCAATCTACTAGGTCCTCACATTCACACATGGAGAAAAGCCGGTGGATAACACAATGTTTTGCGGTTTTTAGGCCAACCACCATTCTCACTCCTGGACTTATGGGTTTTACGCCAGCCTGTTAAGTGAGTGGCTTGTTCTCCAGTTACCAGCCTTGAGTAGGTGACATTCACCGAAACTTGAAAGATTTTTAATCAAAATATGATTTATGTTCATCTAGAAATCTACTAGTTACGTTCTGATATAAAGCTACATAATCCCAATCAACTTTACCAGCAAAATCACGAATGAACCTCTCGGATAGTGTTTGATATTTACACAAAATATCCCAGCAACCTTCAAAATTGGGAACCATCTCCCTCAGGAACTCTTCTGAAAAATTAGTGCGTCTTAAAAGCTTAGCCCAATTGACTCTGTGCGAGTAGATTCGCAACATATCAATTGAAAAATCATAATGAGAGGATAGAAGATCCCAGTTCATGTACTGATCAAACTTCATAATGAAGTTGTCAGTCAACACCCCTTTGGGCTCTTTGGGCTCTGTCGAGAGAAGGTTCCACACTGTTGTTGCCATCTTGACAGCTGAATAAAGACTAAACTTGAGTCAAGCTTATATATCTTTTATAAGCAGTATGCAGTGCACATCTATCAAAGCCCCCAGCGTGCTGGGGTAGTGGGCAATTCACATTATTTACAATATTTACAAGAGCGGTATTTTGATATTCCAAAACGTTAGGATGAAAGCGAGTTAAAAACGTTACCTTTTCTAAGCCCTTAGTGTATATTATGTCAAAAGGTCTGCACAATTCTCGTATTAGCCTTTCATTATACGGAATTTTACCGTCTTCCCATCGAATACGGTGATGATGACGGGTCAACCATCGCGCTGTGCGGCGCATTTTCTCGTTTAAATTCTTAATTTTGTATGGGGAGCTAAACACGAAATAGCTGCTTGTAAAATTTCCAAAAATTGCGAATTCCTTAATAATAAATCGGTTTTTGTTATCTTTGAAAGCTTGAAATTCAACAACCGCAACCGTTTGGGGTGAAAGGCCATCGTTTGTACAACAGTATTTCATTGTAAAGATATTTGTAAATGTGCGGTGGCAATTTAAGAAAATTGATTGCCTCGTTGTCCTCACTACTATTCAACACCTCCGCAATGAAATTTTTTATTGCCTCAGCGTGAGGCAGTAGATCCCCCAAGCGAATGTAGACCAGAGGGAGGCTATTTATAAACTGAACCCACTCCGCACTGTTTAACGCCAAAGTATGTTCTCCATCGTGGAGGAACACGTGCTGTTTGCCAAATACGGAATTTACCTTGATACTCTCACCGGTTTTTAAAATACAGCTAAAGCTTTTTCTTTCTTCCACCGCACATGTCACTGCATTAAAAGTAGATATTCCAAATTCGTTAAAAACACTGTATGGCCAGAAAACCCAACCTCGTTTACCTTTGAACAAAACTCCCAATTCGTCATTTCTATTTTTAAATATACCCGTAATAATACATTTAGATAACTCGCAATCAAAGTAGTAAATCATTTTTAAAAATATCCCGGTTAATGCATTAATAGGCTCTTTAGGTTTGGGGATAATATGAACGTCCATACTTACAAGATCCTCTCGCGACGGCTCCATAGCAGCAACTGACAATTTTTTAAAATATTACCGTAGTTTTTAGTTTTCCCCCACCCTTTCGTAGGCCAAATTAAAAAAATTCCCACACTACAACCCTTAACCTATATCGTCACCTTATTTACTGTGCCTGTGAGAAGTGAGTACGTCATGTGACTGTCGTGTAAGAGAAGGCAGTATGCAGTAGTATTTTCCGACACATTTTCTGTAGTTTCAAAATCTATTCTAACGTCTACAGGCCCCGATTTGATCGTGTCATTTTGTTTGGAACAATCGATTACGTATAGAGGCGTTTTATTTTTAAATTTATCCAGCTCAACGGTAGGTGTTGAGGGTCTGTTATAGTAACTATTTTGAAAACGATAAAACATTTCATAGAATAGTGATATGTCTCCGTGAATGTTATCGTATGGGAAATATTGTGAATTCAGATACAACTTGACATTGTTTAGACTGTTTCTATCAAATTGTGCCATGTCTTTCTTCAAATTATTTTTTCTTCCCGTTTGGAAAGCCAAAATCACGTAACGAGGCTTTTCGAGCTGAGAAGATGTTTTGATTGTCCAAGAATGCGTTTTCGATTGAGGTAAAGTAGGATATTCGTGTATTTCCCATGAACGGAAAGGTAGATGTATTTTTGTATCTTTTTCAATCATCTTGTACAACTTTAATTTATAAGCATCCGACACGGAGATATGCGGCACCCTCCAGTATATGTTTGTAATATCCAGAGTGATCCCCGTTGCATCATTACTCAATACGGCGTTATTATCCGTTGAGGAGCGAAGTAGAATCAATTCTTGTCTTGTGTTTACGGTAATACGGCGATAATCCTCAGCAAAGCCGAGTAGTAAGCGTAAAGGGATGGAGAATGAAAAATTCCCATCGTCAGGCTGAAGTTTTTCACCCGGCCCCAACCAGCAGGCATTTTTTAGACTGTGTAACTCGTTTGGGTGAATGGATATGAGACCTTTAATAGTTGTAGTAATACCTACATTTTTAGTCCTATCGATTTTTCACCCCCAATTTCGTAACGTATATCGTCAAAGAGAAAAGCAATTGCGTTATTGATAAGCTCTACAGTAGCAGCTGTGTTATCGGCTTTTTTCCCGCTTACTTTACCAGAAATGTAAAGAGTACTATCGTATGGTGCTGTAATAATATCCTGCTGGCTGATGGGTATACGGATTTCATCATTGTTTTTATATGTAGAGGATGCGTAAGGCTTATGGATATGGAATTCCATTCCAGTGATTACATCACTGTATTCTGCGCTGCCTTCTATATCCAACATCTTGTACCTTAAATCCAAGAGAACGTAAAAATTTGATATTGGCTGATGTTAACCGTATGGTGTCCTGACCCAAACTGACTTTATTTGTGTTGGAAAGCTCCCTAAATACAAGCCCCATTTCTCTCCCTTATATGAAGTCTGATGGAGACTGCCTCGTTCCGTAAACTTATTCTATCACCGTTTTGGTCTTTGAGACAAATAGTAACGTTGTTTATCCTCTTGACGTTCACCGGCAAGTAAATGATTGTATTAGGAGCCTCAACTATTTTATACACTGGCCCAACGTTCGGGTAGAACTCATGAATCACGTGGCCCTCCTCGCCATTATTGTATGACCCACGAACTATGTTGCACTCCACACGAATAACATCAACTTTCATAATACTAACCGGTCTATCGGAAATATGCTTTGTAGCCGGATTCAAGACTTTCTTATCGAAGCCCAATAGCGAAGCTATCGTACCCTCCTTATCAAAGTCAATTTTTTCTTTACACTCAATTTCAGCTTTCAACGTATTATTATTAGCTTTTAGGCTTAGTCCCAACCCCTCGCCCATTTTGGTTTGTAAATATTTTTCAATATCCTCAATTTCGTATGCACCTTCCTCTATAGTAATACATTTATTATCGCCATAGTAAAATTTATCATTTATGCCTTTTTCGATATTTGGAATTGAATGATAAGTCATCAAGTCTACCAGGCCAATCTCCCATTCACCATTACTAACATCCAAAGGTGGGAAGTAGTCTTTTGTGATAAACGACCCTTTACCGCTTAAGCAAAACATTGCCGCAGAGAAACTCTAAGCACAAGTGTCCGCACACGACTGAATTGAAATTCTGTCTTCTTTGGTAATTATAGTAAATATTGCAGGGTTCAAAATACCGTAATAGCTCTAACGGTGGTGCGAGGTTTCCAAAACTATCAAAGTAATATACCTTATCATTAAGTTTTTTGTAGCATACCCAGTGAGTACCCTCACCAGTATGTGAATCCAAATTTACAATAGCCGATTCGTATTTTTTCGGTACACGAGGTAACGTATCTCTCATATAAACGCCTCTAAAGTTTGGCACCCTTAACTTTTTAGCGTAATAAAGTAAATCGTAGTTTGTTAGAGGCTTTATCGGGATCGACGTTTTTTTTAATCACCCTTGTCTTTTTCTTACCGCTTCCTCGTTTCGGATACGGTCTAAGGTATAACCCTTTACCTTTGGGCGGCGATTTTCGCTTAGTGGCACGTTTTTTCTTTTTACCACCGCCAAACTTAGTTTTAGCTTTCATGGCTGTTGTCACTGCCCAGGCAGCTGCTTTTTCCCCAATGGAAGCGTCAGATGCTTTAAATCTGCGCCAGGCGCGTTCAGCCAACTCTTTGTCTGCCTGTTTTCTATGAGCGTTATCGCTATACTTTGAATAGGCAATATCGTGAATCTTGCACGCCTCGTCAAGACCGTTTATCCCCTTATCACCTCGCGCTAGCCTCTTTTGTAATCTGGTTCCGGGACCACAGTAATTATACCCCGGAAGGTGTGCCTCAAAAGGTAGTAAATCAATAGCTTTGTTCACCACGGAGGAGATGATACCACCACCACCTTGCACGACAGCTTGACCGCGTCTGACTGATCTTGCTTTGCGTCCAGCCATTTTATTACTGATGACATACCGATGTCGTATCTAGCTAAATAACTTTTGCCCAGAGTGCAGAGCGCAGAGCGTAGAGCGCAGAGTGCAGAGCGCAGAGCGCAGAGCGTAGAGCGCAGAGCGCAGAGCGCAGAGCGCAGAGCGCAGAGCGTAGAGCGCAGAGCGCAGGTCGCAGAGCATAGTGCACTTAATTCCAAGTTTTCCTAGTTTTACAATATTTTTTTAACAGACATGTACAAAATCTGTCGACATAGCAATTGGCACAGTGATTGGCAAATTCAAAAGCTGACAATTTAACACATTTGTCCGGGCAGCATGTAAAAAAATGATCCGTTTTAAAGATTTTAATTTTAACTTTTTTTATTTTCTTTGAGACCTTGTATGATTTACATTTACATTGGCAATAGCTAAAGCTCTCACATTTACTACAAGCCAACCCGTCGACTTGGTCTTCTGGAACAATAAAACACTTTTTATCGCAACAGTAGTGCCCCATCTTCAATGTTCACCATATGACTTCACATAACAACTGATGTTAGCAGTTTACAGTCCTTTTATTTATGACGAGCCACCACCACCTAGCCTCCGTGCACGCTCTTCCGCAGTTTCGAGAATCCCTGGTTGGTTTACTAGCTCTGACGCATCAATAGTCATCTCGTCATTGAACAAATCATCCCATGAGGTCAACTCTTGCACAACTTCAGTTTTCCAGTCTTTTTCATCGTGTAAACCCGCCCTGGCTCCATCTTTTGATTTTAAATGTTTGTATATCGAGTATGCCAATTCGGCAAGGGCTTCTTTTAGGTATTCTTTATTTACAGCGTCAGTCAGTCCTTGAGGCTTTTTAAGCTTTCTAATCCGATTATTCCCAGCATTCCAATGAGGTTCCTCTGTTTTTGGCACTTTACCTTTGCCGGGATCAAAAAGTATGATAGTATTTTCTTGCAAGTATTTTAATGTCACCGCATCATGTATATGTGTTGGATCTGCAACCTGAGAAATCTTTTTATTTTTAAAGTTCCAAGTTTGCGTACCCGGAATGGGAGTACGATGGTCTAAATAGTGTTTGTTTACAGCATCGCCCGGCTTTGATGGTGGAGCCACATTTTGTATTACAGTGTTATGCACATCGTAAGCACAGTTTATATTTTTAAAAATAGTATTATTTTTGAAATAAAAAAGATTTACAGCATCATTATTTTCCACAGGAGTAGCGACGTTTTTTATTATAGAATTATTCGCATTATAAACTCCCTCACTAGTTTTGTTAACTGTATTTGTTTGGACATACAATCTATTAACAGCATCTCCGTCATTAATTGGTGATGCGATATCCTGTAAACGATACTGATGAAATGAATATGAATCCTTTAGTTTAATAGGAATTTGTGTTTCTATATACTGTTTTGTCACAGCATCGTCCTTTTCAATAGGGCTCCCCATATTACATATCCGTGTATTTTGTGCGTCAAACACATTATTTTGTAAACTGATACAGTTACGAAACGCCTGACAGTGGGTTTCATAGTTGACGGCATCTCGATTTTCTACGGCATCTCCTACATTTACTAAACGTTTCTCTTGTATATCATAATCTCCTTTGGGGGTAAGGTTGAACCCCTCACCCTTGGGTCCCCTCTGATCCCCCTTATCCTTTTTATCCGAATACCGTCCGAACTTGTCTACACTCATCGTAAAAGTGATTTAAATCTACTATTACCTGCCCCTTTTATAAACCCCGCTTCCCTCAGCTCCTCTATGATGTTGAGTATCTCGTTACTGTGGGAAGTGTTACCCGTCTCTGTTGACATTGCTAAAAGCTTGAGTCTACTTACCAATTCATTTGGGTTATCCCAATATATAATGTCGCGTGACTTGTTGGATTTCCACACGAGCCCCTTGCCTGATTTACTTGGTGGAAACAAGTCTTTGATAACATGTTTATATTTTAAACTATTATCCCTTCTAATCTGGTTGTAAAAGCTGTAGCCTTTCTTGTGAGCATTAGTAGCAACAAGTATATCCTTGTACACTTTCAAATCATGCTGCGAGTATTTTTCTTCACTGGGAAGTCTTTTAAATATCAGTTCGTAAAGCCCTTCAGTTGGTTGATATCTTGTATTATTTATAAGGATAGCTCCATCAGCATTAAAATCTAAATCCTTATCACCAATCATCAATTTATTTCCCTCTTCGTTGTATCTCGGTCCAAAATCGTGATCAATTAATTTTGTCTTACCACCAGTATCCTCCATAAGTAATTTCATATACCTATGGGTCAAGGGATTTTTAAACTGTTGTTCAAGATATCGGGAAGCTGTTTCAAGTCCTGAAGGAGTTGACACTACTTCCTTTACCCGGCTAGAGCTGGCCTTGGGGGTAGAAACACTCGGTGGATCAAATAGCCGTGGTAAATCCACATCGGTTGATTCATCTTCATCGGTTGTATCATAATCCATCTGTTCTACAGTAGGTTCCTCTTCCGCTTCTTGTTTAAAAGATTCAGGTTCAGATTTATAATAGGTTGAGCCGTTTTACGCAGCTCTCGAATGATGGGTTTGTATTGTTTTTCCAGAACTTTTTCCGTTTCCACTATACCATCTTTAAACATTCGGTATTTACGTCGAATGGCTTCTTTAAGCGCAGCCACACGCAACTTGAGTTGTTTATCAGTCGGCTTCATGATTGATACTAGTGGAATCTTTCAAGACTCCCATATTTAAGGCATCTCTACCTGCCTGAAGAACATTGCACGTTTCTTGTTTTTTCGTATGTATCTGATAACATCTAAAAGGGAAACTCCCTCACTAAAGTCCAATCCTCTGTAGTAACTTTGTTCTCGTGCATCAAATCGTGGTATTACATAAGGTAGAGTGAAACTCTTAAATACAAAAGTACGTTTCCATCCACCTCTCCATTGTGGTATCTCGGCAACAGTGTATTTATCATTTTCCACAGTATCTTCCATATATTTCTTCAATATGTTCAAAGGCCGTTGTTCCTTGATATGTTGTAATAGGAAAGAATTCAAAAGCCAAAACTCACTGGGATTAGCACCCGTAAATGCTCGCCATTGGTCAAATAACTTTTGGTTAGTCACTGTGTATTTTCCGTTGGCTAAGGATATTCCAAATTTTTCACAGTGTATAGGTAGTGTAGGCAATGCTTCTTTTAGAAAATCTACTGTATATAACCCTTGACAGAGATTATTAACACCGATATATGGTTTATTTCTATAACACTTTGGAACCCCATCAGGTAAAGGACCGTATGCAGTATTATAACTAATGTCAATATAACACTTTAGAGATAGTGCTGCCTTGTATATCTTTAAAGGTGATCGTATAGGAATGGTTCTCTCTGTAAGTAAAATGCATCTGCTAGCATAAGGAATCTTACAACCGTATTCTAACATTCTATTGCATATTTGTGTAAAGTTTACACTACCGTGGAGGTTACGTAACGGCAGGGGTTGGCCAAAGATATCGGGAAATGGTCTGAACCTAGATATTAAATTTTGAGGATCCCTCACGGTGCAGTTGTTCATATCTTCGTGGTAAATTACAAGTTCCAGAGGTATGTTTTTCTTTTCACAGTGGAATATAAAGTTAAGCCAGGTGTCGCGATTGTATGTTCGCTCACTAGCGGAAATCATCAGCAAAACTACTGGGGGTAGCATAGCTGAATGTTTTGGTGTTTTGTGTCTCCAGCAATGTTTGTTAAACGTATATCCATGTGGTGGTTTACGACTACAATAATTTCCACAAAACCTCTTTTTGTCCCTAAAATAATATGTACAGAGATTCGACTTGACATTATGTAGCCTTTTGTCGAAACCTCGAAGATCGTTGTACGAGTAGATGCGTACCATTACAGCTCTGTGATGAAACTGTCAAATTTTATCCTGTACCTTCCCTTATTAAGGTCACGCGTCTTATCAATCACCAAAAACCCGTGTGTATCCTTCCAAGCTTGAGCACATAACTCTTTAAACTTTTCAAAAGACATGTCGGTTGTTACATGATCATTATATATATGTTTGAGGTTCATATCATCTTGTTTGAACAAAATAATAAAGTTACAATTGTCCCTGATGAGTTGTTTGGGGATAGCACTATATGTTTGTCCCAAATAAAATGTATCAATATTCTTATGTCTCCCCATTGTAAAATAATTACGAATATTATTGTGCTTCTCACAAGATATATCATCAAAAATCATAATTGAATTTGTTTTAGCATTATTAGGGTGTACTACTTGACTATTATCATCAAACGCAAAGTAACCAATTTCTTTGGGCAGAGCTTTTTGTAAAAATTTATATTTTGGTTGGTATAACGATTTTGAAAATACATAGATGTTTTCAAATCTCAGACCATTTGGATCATATAAAAGATTAAATAAAACATTGGTTTTCCCCGAGTTGCTGGGACCGGATATGACACACCGGATGGTGTCTGGTAGGAGGGAACCATGCTTGGTGGGAAGCACACTCATACCGGAACCCATATATTCATCAAAGTTTTTTATAGTCAGCGGGGGGCTCTGTGCTGTCACGTGCATCGTTGCGCGTCGAATGTTTTATGCCGCCCATGTGTATGCTAATATACTGCCCACATGTGCGCCAACTCCGTGGGGAACATCCGCTCCACGCCTCGCCACACTCAGATAACAATGTCGGCCTTGTCAAGCCATGAGTCATGTTTCCTGTCGAACCCAAGCCATCTGACCTTAACTCTATCTCCTCTCTTTTGAAGTATTTTTTCTACTAGATATACATCTCCAGTTTTTTATTTACTCAGCTCCTCTTCGTAAAATCCGCCTTTAAGTATTTCGCCGTTATGGTCTTTTAAAATATATGTAACTGGTTTTGTAGGTTTAATCGCGTCAATTTTAAACACTTCGTTGGTCCAATTTGGTAAATAGCCTTTTGCAAAAACCTTTTTATATTTACTAATCCGCACACTATCCCCCAGATTAAATTTTGGATGACTTTTTGCCTTATATTTGTTTTTAGGGGCCTTAACCTTATTTATACGTTTAAAAATCGCTCTAACATGCTTATGTCTCACATCTTTTGGTTTCATACCTATCGTTCTGTGTTTTGTGTTGTTGTAAGATTTGATAATATCAGGTAAGAGACTAACCCACTCATATTTACCTTTGATTGTAAATAATTTATACATTTTTGTCTTTAATGTTCTGTTAAATCTTTCCACAATGCTGGCTTTAAGGTCTGAATACGTATGATAGTGGTTAATATTATATTTCTTCATTAGGGTGCTTACGTGTTTATTAAACCATTCAGTTCCTTGATCAGTATGAAAGTTTTTCATCTTACATTTTTCTAAAATAGGTTCCAACGCCTTTGCAACTTCAGGACCCGACTTGTTTTTAATGGGTATTGCAAAAGCAAATTTTGTAAAACAGTTTATCATAGTAAGTATATACTTGTAACCTTTGTTTATTTTTGAATAGGGTTGCATCTCCACAAGATCCGCCTGGTACAAATCATTTATCCCCTTAAGTGTAACCCTACGCCTAGGATATTTTTTACGGGCAGGTTTGTGCAGTTCACCAGCTATTGCACTCCTAACATCCATGTTGACACTGTTATTTTTCAATCAGTCTGTTTATTTTTAAACCCCCAGAATCCACTGCCCCACCACCGCAGCGGATAGCGTGGCGGCCTCCAAAAACAAACTAGTTACCGCCTCCGCACCCCCTGGCAATCACAGAGGCTGTCAGTATGTTTTAAATACCAACACCCTTAAAATGATTACCCATACAGCCCCAACCTCGCTGCATGCCGTGGTAAGCGATACCTTACCTCCCTTCTGACTTTAGGGGCCGCCAGCAACCATCGTGGCCAACGACCGTTTTTTCTTTTATTGCCTAAAGTCAGGATTACCCTTACATTGAAAACTTCAACAATAACTGATATAAAGTTTATTGATAAAGGCGAACTGCACAAATTGAGCACCTGTCTTCAAGAGGTTTGTACATTGGCCACCATCCAATGGAACCGTACGTACGGACCCCACCATTTATGACTACAAATTCAAATAGGTTATCAGAGACCGCGGCGTTTCCACAATCTTTACAAAATTTAAGTCCATTGCCAAAACGGTAAGTATGAAATTTTAAAATCCCCCAATTTTCACAATAGTAGTCTTTAACATACTTTACAATAGATTTAGGAAGCTGAAATTCATGTATATTCTCATAAAGAAAATCATCCTCTATTATAGTTCTGAGACAGAGTTCAAACAAGGTGCTCATTGTGCAAAGCCAAATATGACAATGGTGAGCGCATGGAGTTGATGTTTCCCCCTCCACTCAGAAAAATAAAAGACCGCGGCCCCTCCACCACCGCGGCCCGTGAAGGCCTTCCAGAAAATTATGCTAGTCGCCTCCTCCGTTTTAATTTTTCATATATTAATTTTTGTCTCTATCCATTATGTACAAGCCATTTACTAGGTGAAGCCGTTCAATTGGTTGTAAAGTGATGGATAGGGAATTTTAATTTTTACATTTTATAAATGAAAACCTTCCAGATAAGCATAATACTCACCCCCTCCATCTTTATTTTTATATATTAATTTTTCTGTCCATCATATACAAGCCATTTACTTGGTAAAGCCGTTCAATTGGCCAAAATGAGATGAACAAAAAATTTAATGTTTTAAATGTTTACATTAACTTAAAAAGTTTTGTGGCCACGTCAAGGACCGTTCGAAGGAGTAGCTAGGGACTTCCTCAGTTCCCAACTCCTCAGTCTACTAGGTCCTACATTCAAACCAAGCTGTTCGAAAGAGTAGCTCGAACCCTCATCAGGTCGGAGCGCCTCAATTTACTAAGCTTTTAGTTAATCACTGTCATCGCTATCAAGGTACACGACAGGTCTTGATTGCCGTGGTCCAATGATAGTACGCATCAGTAAATACCACTGTCTAAGTTCTTTTCTTCTAAAAAATCTACAAATCAAATCATTTATTATGCTATCAGGAAGGTTTAACGATTTTAAATCCTCAAC
This sequence comes from Neoaliturus tenellus, assembly GCA_030545055.2. NCBI lineage: Eukaryota > Metazoa > Arthropoda > Insecta > Hemiptera > Cicadellidae > Neoaliturus > Neoaliturus tenellus. Next base: position 12,607,232 of record CM061537.1, on the reverse strand, counting down.
AGTTTTTACAGAATCTACAATGACAAAGGCAGCATAATTGTACAAAGGTAACACCGGCAGCGGTATCAACGCCATCGTTGTGCCTGCAAATGTGAAGAACTCGTTTGTGGCTAAACAGAGGTGTGGAGGGGGGAAGTACTTCTCCGACAGGCGTACCAGTTTGCTTCAAACACTTGAGCAATGTGCGTGGTATCTTGTTTTGGTTGGGTGTTCAGATTAGAAAGGAAACAGCCACGTCGCGGAGAGGTTATTTTATATACCCCCACACCCAACATTTATGAAAACCTTTCCCCGCGACCCTTAGAACCTCCACCACTACCACCACAGAACACAGATTATGCAGAAGTTCAACTTTTTTACCAAGATCAAGTACTTATAATAATACAATAAATCTATAAATATTGCATAAAATAGTTTATAACTTAATCCAAAACTACGAGATTAACACAACCTAGGTTGTTTTAAAAGTGGGATAACACATTTGAGGCCGGGTGGTGGGAGGCAGCGATATACGCCTCCCCACCAACACCCTCCCCGCCAAGATGTCTCCTGCCACGCTCCTCCAGTCGTGCTCCAGCTACGGTTAACAGCAGGATGTTTCTCACCTGGTTCGCGTTTTGCCAGTGGTTATACGGGCCATATACAGAGTGCAACTACGATTTGTTCGAGTACAGAGAGCTGGAACGCGCAATAGCAAGGATGAGGAAGAGACTGGACGAGCTGGAGGAGAGGATTGACTGGTGGGACTAGGTGAGTTTTTGTTGTTTGTAGCCATAAGGTAGTGAATCATAGTCACCATGACGTTTGCGTTTAGGTCCCGTGATTTTAAAGACTTTTGTTTCATTTACTGTTACAATGTCTTTGTCTTTTGTCCTTCTAATTCGGAATTCATTTATTTCCAATGCTTTCGTTTCGGTGGAGAGGATCATTTCTTTCAATTTTTGAAAATTAACAATAGAGGATGTTTTCATATTTAGCGTGAGTCCCTTCACTTTACACACGGGAATCAATGCCTGCTTATTAGTCGACCAGACGAGATATGCGTAGGTCTTCGGTCCCCCAGACACAAATTCAATAATAAATGACCCGGGACCGTAGTCAGCGAGCTCATCGGTCATTTCACCAAGGTAATCTCCCGTTGGAACTCTATATAGTCCACCCCTCAAGTAATAAATCACCGAGTCTGTGTCATAATACAATACCTGGCCTCCTAGGGCTTCCAAATGTTCATACAACTTGAGCCGAGCCTGGGCTGTGGTATAAGCGGCAATCACAACGTTGACATTTCTCAAAGGATCACCCACCTCTTCAATATACTCCCAGCTAACAACTATCACCTCTTCGTTTATTATTTGAATTCTGTTAACCTGAATATCTGGGCTTGTTAACATTCTAAATAGTTCTTTTGATTCCCTCACAATAGATGCCTTAGTCTGATTCTCCCTTTGACCAAACTTACCCCAAAAAGAATTTAGCATCAATTTTGCTAGTGATCTAAGTCCTCCATTTTTCACTATCTTTTCCTTCTCCAGTCTAACACCTTCATGCTCATAATAATCCGCTATATATTTATCTTTGTCCTCCTCGGTCACACACCAGCTAGGATACCCTGAAGCTTCTTGTTTCATTTTAAGGAATTTATCAATAAAATCTGTAAACAATCCTCCTTTTTCGTAGGTGGCTACCTCATACTCCCACATTTCGTACATATCTAATATGATATAGCCTACTTGTACAGCTTTACGGATCTCGTCCATCGTCCACGTTCCCACAAGAGCTCTCTGTTCACATTCATGATCACACTCCTCCTGGTTTAAAGTTTCTCCACATGTTCTGCATAAGACAAACATAAGCTTGTCATTCATTTTAGCCGGGAGTACAGGGTGATAAAGGTCCCTAGGTGGCAAAATTTTACATTTTAGCAGACCCTCAACACCAAGGCCTCGTGCTCTGCACTCCCTGTCACCAACGTGAATTGTCGGATGACCTACGGGATATTTTCCATACTTACACACATAAGGATAGAGTGAACACACATCCACATACTGGATAGTTTCATCCTCCTCACATTTATGATAGGTTTTAGCGTTCCCCGTCCTACCTCCAAAAAAAGCTTGCCTTGGGTCAAGGGGCAGACTGTTTAAAATCGGCAGATTGTCTAAATGTTTGAGCTTTTGGTCTTTTTTAATTTTTCTAAATTCACATTCCCACATTTCTACAACCTCATATCCGTGTAACTTTGCTATCCTAGATTTCGTTCTTTCATACCTTAGGTGAAGGCTATCAGATGGGTCCTCTTTCAAAGGAGCCTCTCGACTATAAGGAAAACATTTCGGACACCCATGCCAATAACATCCATGGAACTCATACACAGTTTTACCATCAAATCCATCCACTTTCATGCCTTTAACTTTTACTTCTTGGCCACGACCGGCATGTGCTATTCTAACCCCACGTTTTTCTTCCTCCCAAGACAGCCATTTTAAAGCAATAGCAGACTGATTGTCTGTGAAACGGTAACCATTTTTAGGGATAAGACCAATCGTCTTAGGTTTAAGAAAGTTTCGACGAAAAGCTAGATTGCAAGCACTAGCAATGGTTACAGATTCTAGAAATGGATCAACATTGCACTCTTGGAGGAATATTGATCTAAATTTAAGGCAAGCCTGTGCTAAAATCTCAACATCAGATAGACAATACTCTAGGATTTCCTTTTGGAAATCAAATACATAATTTTCAGCAACTCTTTCTTCATACCATTTCTCAAAATCCTTGTAGCTTTTCTCAAACATTGCCTCTGGGCAGTAATAGTGCTTGGCAGGCATAGGGCCTACATAATTTTGATTTGCTAATGTATTGAAAAGATGCGGAAAATAGCCTTTCTTTCTCTCTGGAGGCAAGTCAAACGCTTTGGGGAGTGCAGCAAGGGCCATTGGGAAATAGCTGAGCGAATCTACAAACCTAACATTATCCATTTCCATAAGAATTATTTTCGAGCCTCTCATAATCAGAGCGGGCGTGAATTTTGTCTTTTCCAAAATATACTTTAATAAGAATTGAAAAACAAATCCTTGACCATTATGGGCAATCACACAAACATCTTTAAACTGTTTCCGGATTTCTGAAACGTAACTCATAAACTGTTCAATAGGATTTTCCTTAAACACTTTAGTTCTGTTCCTACATGCCATGCAAAACCCCGAGCCTATACACTGGTAACAAAACTGTTGTGATACACACAAATTAACTTTATGGACCTTGGCTTCAGAGTCCGGTGAAAGTGACTCATCTTGACGGGTTTCAAAATCAAAGAAGATGAAAAGATAGTCTTTGTTTTTAAACTTCCTTTCATCTCTTATCATAAAGCATTTATGGTTAGGTTCCTGAAAAGAATCGCACGGCTTACAATATACTTCCCCACATTTATGTGGCGTGTTTCTCCTTTTAATCCACACTACCTTACCACAATCAAGGCATTTCTTTACAGTTTTACACAGGGTAACCTTGTGCGCAGCAAAACACTGTTGGTTTCTGAGAGTTAAATTACATTCGCGACACACTACTCCTCCATTACTCTCTAGACAAGGCGGAGAAATAGTCAAACACGCTGGACAACTATTTGAACATCTATGTTCACCTTTGTGTTCATAAGGGATATGACATGCCTCACAAAAGTGTTTACAAGCAAAAGCAGCTGTGAGACTAGTGATTACGTTGTAGTGGCCTCTATGAAAAAGCAAGTTAATTTTGAACTTTGCATTTTCAACACTCCCCTCATAATAAACATCCCTACCTTTACGATCATAATTATATACTGTAATTTTAAAATCTGTTAGTAGGTCCTGAAATTTTTCAAGTTGTGTAATACCAAATCCACCCTCAGGTATTTCAACTCTCGCCCTTCTAATAAGCTCTTGGGCTCTCACTGTCTGCCTCCTCTTTCTATCTTGTCGAATAGCCTTATATTCTGGATCATTTTTCACAAACGCCATGGCTACTACCAATGCTCTGGGTAAACACAAATTATCCTCGTTTTTAATTACCACAATCCCATGTCTTCTCTTACATTCTTCCTCAAAAGTATTAAACAAACCCGGTCGTGTCCTGCCACTGCCTACAGGGAGGTTGATTCGCGTACACTCAACTTGAAACGTATCAGTTGATTTGATAGATTCTGAATTGCTTTGAACAATCCCCCCAAAAATTGTCCACAAAATATTTTCATCAATTTCCCCCACAGGCCGAAAGGCTACATATCCAGGCTCTTTACTTTTTAGGTTTAGGCTTTGTAATGTAAACCCTAGCTGGTCATCTTCAAATGCCTGCTCTTTCATGTCATTTACTACTTTAGCAAACCCCTGACGCAACCAATCTATCTCGTTAATTTCAGGTGGGGGATTTGAAAATTTAAAAACGGTTTTACTTCCATATAATCTAAATTTCTTTACATATGTCTGATCAGTACTAATTATACTGACCGGATCGGGGGTACTGTTTACAACAGACTGTTCATTACCTACTACATTCTGCTCACTCAAACTATTATTCACATTAGTTTCCATAATGTCTTGTTTTATTCAATAAACTACAAATACTGGTATACTAATTGTATATCTAAAATAAGGATGTTTTCTGTTTCAGACGATACTGGAAATCTCAAAGAAAAAGAAGAGGAAATGTAAATAGAAATACTAATGAAAAAGCTTAGAAGATTTTAGAGTAGCCTTGTAAATAACTAATAAACACACTTTTTGAGATACGAAGAAGTTTCACTTACCTCTGATGCAGCTGGAACTCAACTGACTGATTATTTAGGTGCTGCTCCTTATATAAAAATCGGTGAGCCGGAAAACCCCACTAAACATGTATAAACTTGTCGGTGAGTCATCGTGCAGGTGTTCAGTGCAGATGCACGCTTGGTAATTTATAACCCTATAATTATCTGATATAAATTTCCGGGAAGTCAGTGTCATGCTAATTAACTTAGAACCAGTTAACGACTTCCGTTGGTAGTCAAACAAAAAAAACGGATGTGATGTAAATTTCCAGGAAACGCATTATCTTGCAGCTAAATAATGGCTTCCGGAGGGTCAACCTCACCAAGCAAAAACAATTATCAGGAAGGTGACGTCACTGCTCTCTCTAACTGAATGGGGGTGGGGCCTAGCCGCCATCGCTGTTCTCTGATTGGTCGGTGGGCGGGGCCTGGGAGGGGGTAAAATGAAATGCTGCTCTCTGATTGGTCGGTGGGCGGGGCCTGGGAGGGGGTGGAATAAAATGCTGCTCTCTGATTGGTCGGTGGGCGGGGCCTAGGGGGAGGGGTGGGGATGAAATGCTGCGTTCTGATTGGTGGGCTATAGTGGGGGGACTTCTACTAAAATGTTAAGAATAAAAATATTTGACTCTTTATCTACAACTTTTCTGCTGACAAAACTTGTCTGACCAATAAATAAAAAAAATTTCCTCACAAACTTGTTGATGTCAAAAATCAATATTTTTATTTATTATTTATGCTATGTTAATATTAAAAGTAAATTATTTAATGCCATAATAGCCACCATATAGTCTAGTATAATACCTGAAAATATCATAGTTTTACCTCTAACTATATTTATGTGAAATTTGGCATCTTGTACCGGCTCCCCTGTGCAGTGTGCGTGGACTGTTGTAACCTTGACCTATTACGTAAGAGAATGTGCCAGTGACAGTGACCTTCGCTGGAGACAAGTGGCTGCCAACAGGATTATAGTACTGATTTATGGGACAAGCAAACGTTTTCATATCGTTTGGAGCCTTGATAATTTCAAATATATCTTTTAGAATCATCAATCTAGAATTTATTTTTAAAACTCTTCAATTTACTTTTATGGACTATATATCAAGCATTATTACAGGGTACTGTGCATTTTAAAGCTGATGGCGACCTTTCAATGAGTTGAGGTTAAGTGGTGACTGTTTTCATATGCTGTGTTATGTGTATTTTGAATTTTCTGTGACATTGAGAGTATTAATTTTAAAATTGTTTTATAATATTTATTTTTTAAATTTTATATTTGAAAACCAATTTAAAATATATTATTGATAAAGTAAATTTAAAAAACTTACTTAGCCTGTGAGCAGGAACTTCTGTTACTTCTGTCGATAGACTGTGCTTGGTTTTATCCACAGACTGCGACATTTGTCAGTGTTGGTAATATATACTCTGAACTTAAATATCTTTTTTAATTATGATTTAGAATTAAAAAATTGTTTTATTTTGTATTTATATTTTAAAATTTGTTATTTAAGTATTTATATTCTATTATTGAATTTTGAATTGTTCATTTAAAAAAACTACATTGATATTTTTAGGCTATATATAGGTGTTACAATTTTTTTCCTTCATAAATAAAAATGTGCTTAATCTGTGAGTATTGTCAACTTGAATTCTCTTCTAAATTTAATATTAAACGACATTATAAATTAAAACATAAAATTAACATAAACATTTGTAAATTATGTAATTTATTTTGTGAAGATCTTAAATTACACTTTGTTAAAATTCATTCTACATGTAGTTTTTGCAAACAAAAAATTAATAGTCATTTTCAAAGACATATAAAGTCTTGTAATAAATGTCCATATACTTTGAATGTTTTTAATGGAGAATTTGTTGAACATGAAATAAAAAATGCATTATTCTCTTATAAATTGCCAATAAAATGGGTCCTTGTGAGAAGAGTAAAATTTATTAAATACTTAGTTGAAAACAATCAGACTGTAGTAGATAAGGAATCAATAGCTAACTTTAGATGTGTAGCAACTTTATCAGTTGAGAAAGATGAAATTGAATCACAAATTATTGAGTCTTTTAAGAAAATTTTTGAGTCCATCCAGTCTTTTCAACAAGAGGGAAGTGGTTGGGTTTATGATAAAACAATATTTTGGCATTTACATATTTACAAATTTAATCCCTTAAAAGCAAAATCCTATATACCCACTCCAGAATATATTAAAAATAAACATGCTGTTTTGAATATAAGAAATATTGATAATAAATGTTTTCTTTGGTCGATATTAGCATTTTTATATCCCAATAGGTGTGTAAATGCAACAAGAGTAACTTACTATAAACCTTTTATTAATAAGTTAAATATGGATGGGATTAAATACCCAGTTAAAATAAGTGACATTCATAAATTTGAGACTCAAAACAATATCAGCATTAATGTTTTTGGCCTAGAACAAAATAAAATTATATACCCTTTAAGAATTACCAAGGAAATTAAAAATATTCACATAAATCTCTTACTGTTACAACATGGACGCAAGACACATTATTGTTTGATTCGTGATTTTAACAAACTAATGTTAAGATCAACTAAAGATAATTGTAAAAAATATTACTGTTATTTGTGTTTACAAAGGTTTAAATTTGAAAATGGACTCAAGAAACATTTTGATTATTGTAAATTATATGAAGCTCAGAGAGTAGAATTAAGTAAAAAGAAAATATTAAAGTTTACTAATTTTAAATTTCAATTGAAGGTTCCATTTGTAATATATGCTGACTTCGAATGTTTTATAAATAATTCTGAACATAAGCCTTCAGGATTTGGATTTGTAGTTGTTCAAGATTCAAATATCATTTATGAAGAATTTTATAGTGGCGAAAATGTTATGGAGGTCTTTTTTACAAAATTATTTGAAATTTATGAGAATCTTATGGATCGATTGAATGTTTATATGCCCTTAATAATGACCCCTGAACAAGAAGCTATGTTTCAGTCTGCAGTGGATTGTTTTATTTGTAATAAACAATTAGGAAATAATAGAGTCAGAGATCACTGTCATTTAACTGGTAATTTTCGATGTGCTGCTCATAATGAATGCAATTTAAATTATAAAATGACTAAGAAGATACCAATTCTGTTTCACAATCTTAAAAATTATGATGCTCATTTAATTATGCAACATTTGGGGAAATTTAAGGAGAATCGCAAATTAACCTGCATAGCGAAAGATATGGAAAAATATATATCATTTTCTATTGACAACTTAATATTTTTAGACTCATATAATTTTCTATCGCTATCTCTTGATAAATTAGCATCTAATTTAGACAGCTTTAGATTTGTTAATGATCCACTGTTACAAAGAAAAGGAATTTTTCCATATGAATATTTTACTGGGCCGGAGAAATTCACTGAACAACTCCCTCCTCTGGAGTCATTTTATAGTACTTTAACCAAAGAACATATTACTTTAGAAGACTATGAACATGCTCAGAATGTATGGAGGAAATTTAATATAAAAAATCTTAAGGAATATCATGACTTATATTTAAAAACTGATGTTTATTTATTAGCGGATGTGTTTGAAAAGTTTAGAGAATTATGCTTAAGTGATTATAAATTAGACCCCTTACACATGTATTCTCTGCCTGGTTTTACATGGGAAGCTTGTTTAAAAATAACACAAGTTGAATTAGAGCTATTTAAAGATATTGATATGCATTTGTTTATTGAAAGTGCTATCAGGGGAGGGGTTGCCATGATTTCAACTAGATATGCCAAAGCAAATAATAAATACATGGGTAAACATTATGACCCCAATAAAGAGAGTGTTTATTTAGTTTATTTAGACTGTAATGCACTTTATTCTACAGCCATGTGTGAGTCATTGCCTATTGGTGAATTTCAATGGACAACTGAAACTGATTATTTAAATAAGAGTGGAGAGGAGTATGGGTTTATCTTAGAGGTCGATTTAAAATATGATAAAAGCTTACATGATTTACACAATGATTATCCTTTAGCCCCAGAAAAGATGAATGGTAAATTGATTCCCAACTTGAATGATAAAAATAAATACATTTTACATTATAAAGCACTGCAAAAATATGAAGAATTAGGCTTGGTAGTTACAAAATATCATAGAATTTTAAAATTTAAACAATCAGCATGGCTAGCTCCTTACATTAATTTTAATAATGACAAACGTAAACAAGCAAGAAATGACTTTGAAAAGGATTTCTATAAATTATTAAACAACAGTTTGTTTGGTCGAACAATCATGAATCAAAGAAAGTTTAGAGATATTTACCTAGTAGATGAGTCACAATTAACAAAATATGTTTCAAAACCAAGATTTGATTGCAGTAAAAAATTTGACAATGGTCTTCATGCTGTTCATTTAAAAAAACTAGTCGTAAAATTTGATAAGCCCATATATATTGGAATGGCAATCTTGGATTTAAGTAAAGTGATAATGTATGACTTTCACTATTTATATATGAATAAATTTAAGAATAAAAAGCTCCTCTTTACTGACACAGATTCTCTGTCATATGCAATTAACACCCAGGATTTTTATAAGGAAATTGATTTGGACTACTTTGATACATCTGCATATAGCAAAGACCACTTTCTTTACTCGGATAAAAATAAAAAAGTCATGGGCAAGTTTAAAGACGAATTGAATGGTTCCATTATGTATGAATATTGTGGTTTAAGGCCCAAGTTATATTCATATATTCCACTTCAATGGTTGGACAATCAGAGTAGCGAATTAGAAGTGAAAAAGGCCAAGGGAGCTGACAGAGCAACAGTGAAACATTATTTAAGACATCTACAATACCTCGACTGTCTCCGTACTAAAGAAGACCATTATAAAAATGTTACCAGAATCCAGTCAACTGATCATCATTTAAAAACAGTTACTACTATGAAGAAGGTGTTGTCATTCTACGATGATAAAAGAGTGATTATGTCAGATGGAGTAAATACTTATGCTATTGGTCATTATAAAACTTATCAAACATAAACCTGTATTTTCCTTTATTTATTTCCCTCTCCTTATCAATTACTAAAAATCCATGCTTCTCTTTCCAACAATAATGACATATATTTCTAAATTGTTTAAAAGTAAAGTCATTCCCAACATGATTGTTATAAATATGTTTTAAATTCAAGTCATCCTGTTTAAATATTATTAGGAAATTTACATTGTCTCGTATATATTTATGTACTTTTGCATATGATTGACACAGATAAAAGGAGTTTATGTCTCTATGTCTACCCATTGCAAAGAATGGAGCGATATTTGGACTGTTTATATCATCGAAAATTACAAGGGAATGTCTTTCAACATCATTTGGTGTAATTTCACATTCTGTAAAGGTATGTAACTTTATTTCTTCGCATAACTTAAATATTTCAATTATTTTTTTATATTTTTCTTGTTCTAAAGTTTTAGATATTATGTACACATTTGTAAACTTTAAACCTTCCTTTTTAATAATTAAGTTATACATTATTACAGTTTTTCCACAACCACTTGGTCCACAAACAATGCAACGAATATTAGTCGGAAACAGGCCCCATGGTTTTTTCTCTTTTATATTTTCATTAGTTATTTTAAATTTATTCTTTTGTTGAATGAATGACATTTTTTATATAATAAAAATGAAATCAGGTAAAGGTTTATACTTAAAACCATATCAAAGTAAGGGACTAAAACCATATAGGGGTAAAGGGTTACTAAATACTTTAATTAACCATCTACCAACCCCTCTCCACATACCCGGGTATTCTTGGTGCGGACCAGCCACTAATGTACGTAAAGATTTAGCCAATAATGTACTTCCAATTAATAAATTAGATGCTTATTGTAAGGAACATGATATATTTTACATGAATAATCCAGATACAGCTTCTAGAAACAAAGCAGATATGAAATTAGCAGAGCAGGCGTGGTCTAGGGTTAAATCAAATGATGCAAGCTTAGCAGAAAAGGCTGCAGCTTATGCTGTAACTAATTTGATGAAAGCTAAAGCTAAATTGGGGATGGGATTAAAGTTTCCTAATAAAAAAGATGGACAACTTCCAATTACTAGAGGCCGCAAAAGACGTGCCACACTTTCGAGGGGTGTTTCTAAAAAACGAGCTAAAACATCAAAAACCAAGACTAAGAGAGTGCGGAATAATTAACTTGGATAATGATGAGGGGACACATTGGACAGCCTATCATAAAAATAAAAATGTAGTAATTTATTTTGATCCTTTTGGAATTCAACCTCCAATTGAAGTTATTGATTATTTTTTACCTTTTAAGATATACTATACCACTGATCAAATACAAAAATTAAATACTTCCATATGTGGAGAGTTATGTTTAGTTTTTATAAAATATTTTAATAATAAAAAATGGATTCATTCACAGTAACATTCACAGGTGTTGAGCCAGAGTTAAAGTCAACATTTTACCCTCCAATTGAGCTTAATGGTGATTATGTTATTGGACTTGTAGATTTTCAGGGTTATAATTCAATATTTAATGTTAGAAAACCTTTAAATACACTTAAATATTATAAAGTGGAAAAAGTGGTTACACCAAAAGGAATGGTAACAATTGATCAGTTAAATGAAGTATTAGATGGTGTTTTAAAAGTTGTTGTCAATGATAAAAAAGAAGCACTCACAACTACAAAAGTAAAAATTTTATATAAGGGTTTAATACCAAAGCTTAATAAATTAAATGATGACAAAATAGAAATATTAGATGGTGAAGATGTGTACTATTATAATCACAAAGCTCCACTCACAATAGAAATTCCAGAGGGAACTTATGAGGTATTTGAATTGGCAAAGGAAATTCAAAAACAGCTTCCAGATTTTATACTTTTAGCCGATAATAACACTATGAAAGCCACTCTGGTGAGTAGTAATGTATTTGACTTTACTAAACCTTGCCTAGGATCTATTTTACTAGGATTTCGTGGATTTTCAACTCCAGATGTGCCATTTTATTCCACAGAAAAAATTAATATAAATAATATTAATGTAATTAGAGTTAAATGTAATGTGGCAAATGGTTCTTATCTAAATGTTAAAAAATCTCACACTATTCATAGTTTTTATCCTCAAGCCCCACCAGGCTATAAAATAATTGAAGTTCCAAGAAATATAATATATTTTCCAGTAAATACAACAACTTTAGATGTGATGAGCATTACATTTGCTGATCAAAAAGATAGGCCAATAGACTTTAATGGTGAAGAAACTACAATTACTTGTCATATAAAAAAGATATGAGAATATATCAGTGTAAGGGTTTAAGTCCACAAAATGTGCGATTCTTGCGATCAATTGGGTTAAAAGTTAAAAATTTTTCTATATATAAAAATGGAAGATTTTCTGGACGTTACAGGGAAATCCCAATTCGACGATAGTATAGTAAAAATTACAAATTACTCTTATGTTCCTCATAACACTTTAGCAATAAACAATTCAGATGAAATTAGAATTTGTATAAATAATCAAGATATATTAACTTTACCATCTAGGAGTTATTTATATATTAAAGGAGAAATTGAAAACCATGCTAAAGGACATTTAATAAATAATGCTTTTGCATTTCTATTCGATGAAATCAGATATGAGATCTCCTCAAGACTTATAGATTCTGTCAGAAATCCAGGTATAACAGGCTTAATGAAAACACTTTGCTCTTATAATAAAACAACAAAATTAACTAATGTGGCTTTTGATACTGATGAAAATTTAAAAAAGTTTCACAGTAATGGAAAATTTAGTTCATGCATACCCCTGGAATTATTAATGGGAGTATTTGAGGATTTTAATAAAGTTTTAGTGAATGTTAAGCAGGAACTAATATTAAAAAGATCCAAAAATGATTTAAACTGCTTTTTAACAACTGCAACTGTACCAACTGCAGGTGATGATATTCTTCCTAAAATTACACTTAAATCAATTCAGTGGGTTATGCCTCATGTAGTTCCATCAGACTCTGAAAAATTACAGTTGCAAAAGCTTCTGTTGCAGAATAAAAGCTTACAAATTGCATTCAGAAGCCTAGAATTACATGAGTTACCCTCATTTCCCAACACTAAAAAGCATACATTCCAATTAAAGACATCATCTTCATTAGAAGCTCCCAGGTATATAATATTTGGGTTTCAAACTGACAGGGACAATAAAGCACGTAAAAGAATGGATCAATTTGATCATTGTAAACTGAAAAATTTAAAAGTATTCTTAAACTCAGAGTATTATCCTTATAGTGACTTGAATTTTGACTTTGAGAATGGAGATGTTTCCAAAGCTTATGAGATGTTTATAAGGTTTAGAGAAAGTTACTATAACACAAATCCTGATCCTGTAATTAGTAGACTAGATTTTATTGATAAATATCCTTTAATTGTAGTAGACTGCTCTAGACAAAATGAGTCAATTAAGGAGGGGGTTGTAGATATTAAGCTTGAAATTGAAACCAATGAAAATGTACCTGCAAATACATCTGCATATTGTTTAATTATTCATGATAAAGTATTTGAATACAACCCACTAACCAATGAAGTTAATAAAATGTAAGAAATATTTTTAATAAAAAATGAATGTACAAAAAGAATTAATTGAGTCAGCTAAACAAATTAGGGAAAAATATAGAGCCTTAAAGAGGGGTAAATTTATAGAGGCCGAAGAAAGATTACAAGCATTTCAACCATTAATAGAGCCTTTACAAGAGTTAAAAAATATAGCATCTGAAAAACAAGTAGAAATAGTTCCTTATAAACAACCATTACCTAAGACTCCATCAAGGATTCCTATTTTAAATGTTACTCCTCCAACCCCACCCAGATTAGATTTTGGACTCTTGGCTTCAAAATATTTAGGTAATTATTTAAATAAAAATAATATTACAGATTCCACTTATGGTATAAGGAGAGAAGGAAATAAATTCTTTATTGGAAATAAGGAAGTGGAAATAGCCAACGATGACATTTCAATCGATGACAAAATTTATAAAGGCACCAAAGGGCTTTGGGAACTATTAACTTTAAAAACTCCCTCACAATATGAAGATTCAGACTTGCAAACATATAAAGAAATATTAGAAGTTACCAGTGGACATTTTCGGGGTTATGACCCTGAGAAGGGTATATCAGCTAATAGACATAGAAAATATACAAATATAATTAAACCACTATTTGGTTCAGGGTTAAGAGAAGTAACAGGTAATAAAATAGATTATATTTATTGGAACTGTCCCAATGAGCTAGTCGACCGGTTAAGATTATTATATTTATCTAAACAAGCTGGAAACACTGGTGTAGATAATGAAATCGATTCGATATTAGAGGAATTGAGGGAGTGCGGAATTATTTATTAATTAAAAAGATGTTTATAGATAAGTTTTATAGAGTTTATAACCCTTATTCTAAAGCTGAAGGTAGAAGCTCTCAACTATGGGATGCTAAAGGTCAAAAAATTATAAATGTCAGGGATGGGGAAGATAAAAATGATGTTTCAACAATTAATCAAACATTAACAAGAAAAAATGATATTTTTATGCAAGGTAATGCTGAATTTGAGTTTTTAGAATTAAAAGATAATAATTGGAATGCTAAAAAACGCAAAATTACCAATGTAAAAAAGGCTGATGAATATGATGAGGTGCCAATACTGGGACAAGTCTTAACAAGAGAAGGTGAAAAGTTTACTCAGGGTAATGATAAATTCGAAGTTTTAGAGTTAAAAGATGAAAGCTGGGATGCCAAGAAACGTAAAATTACTAATGTTAAAAATGCTGAAACATTAAATGATGTTCCCACATTGGAGCAAGTATTAATTAAAAAAGGTGATAATTTAATTCAAGGAAATAACAAATATGAATTTTTAGAGTTAAAAAATAGTAAATGGGACACTAAAAAACATCCTATTCATAATATTGAGAAAGCTAAAGAGCTTGATGAGATTCCTATTTTAGGTCAAGTACTTACCAAACAAGGTGATGAGTTTATACAAGGTAATGAAAAGTTTAATTTACTAGAACTAAAAAATGATAGTTGGGATGGGAAAACAAAGAGAATATCAAATTTAAAGCCAGCTAAAGAGGATCATGATGCGGTTATTTTAAATCAATCAATATATGCTGATAATACACACAATAAACGTGAATTTTGGAATTGTCGAGGTAAAAAGCTATCAGTTGTTTTTCCAGGTAAAGATAAACATGATTGTGTTACAGTGGATCAAACTTTAATAATAGATTACAAAACTCATAATTTTGATGCAAAAAATATAAAAATAAATAACTTAGCACCAGGGACAGAGCCAAATGATGCTGCAACAGTAGGACAAACATTACAATATGACAGTGCAAATAAAGAGTTTATTTATAATACCCAAAGATTTAAATTAATGGATGTCAATGATTATCAAAATATAATAATTGCTGATCCAAATTCATTTAGCGGATTTAGAAAATTGTCTGGTGAAGAATTTATTCATAAAAATCATGTATTTAGAAATGAATCAGATGGGGCATTAATTAGTTCACGTTTAACCTATTTTAAATGTGCTGGAAATGATGAAAATGTATCTGATAAAAAATGAAAGAAAAAATTGCATATGAACTACACAAAAATGTAAGAAAAAACTTTATTAGAAGAGCATTTAAAGTAATAGGTATCAATGAAACAATGCAGGTAGATTTAATAGACATGCAGTCATATGCCAAGGAAAATTCTGGGTATAATTATATTTTAACTTTAATAGATACATTTTCAAAGAAAGCTTATGCTGCTCCTTTAAAAAATAAAACAGGTCCAATTGTAACTGAGGCGATGAAAGCAATTTTGCCAGATGGAGTAAAAAATATTCAATCGGATAATGGGAAGGAGTTTTTTAATAAACATTTTAAAACTCTAATGAACAAACTAAATATTAATCACTACCACACATTTTCTCCTACTAAGGCTGCTATTGTTGAAAGGTTTCAAAGAACACTTAAAACTTGGCTTTTCAGGGAATTTAGTGCACAGGGCAGTTATAAATGGTTAGATTTACTACCCAAATTAATAAATAAATACAACAATAAAATTCACAGGTCTATTGGCATGAAACCAAATCAAGTAAATATTAAAAATTCCAAAATTGTACATAAGAACTTAATATTATCATCTCAAGCAAATAAATTAAAAAATAATAAACCAAAATTTAAATTGGGAGATACTGTTAGAATTTCCAAATATAAGCATATATTTAGTAAAGGATATACTCCAAATTGGACTGCTGAATTGTTTACAATAGTTGAAATTAAGAACACAAAACCAATAACTTATATTTTACAAGATGAGAATGGAAATATTATCAAGGGAGGATTTTACAGCTATGAATTGTTGAAGACAAATTATAAAGACATGTATTTAATAGAAAAAGTATTAAGACGTAAAGGAAACCAACTATATGTTAAATGGTTAGGATTCCCAAATAGTCATAATTCTTATATCAATGAATCAGATATTTTAAAATAAGCTCAAAGGCACGTGTCCAAGAAAATTCCTAAAAAGTAACCTCATGTTAAATGTCGAAAACTTATACACACTCATATAACTATGGAATATCACCATACATAAACATTAGCACATATCAAATCTCGGAGCAAAATATTTGATAGTTGTGTCCAAAAATGCTCCTTATGGGAAATCCCATGTTAAAATCATGCCAAAACTGAGGTAAAGTTCTGCTTTCTTCACTACTCATTTATATATAACGACCTTTTAACATGTTATATTTCTTAATCACTAAGCATTGCATTGCCTGGTGCTCAAATGACGTAGCGACGATGACTCCCAAATAACAATGATTGCCGGTTTGGATATCCTACATTCGACTGGACCTCTAACTACCACCAGCTTCCATTGCCCATTTACATGGAGTGTGTCATTGAACAGTACAAAGGTTGATGCCAGGTAGCAGGTGATCCTCCCAGTTACATGGAGTGTGTCTTTGAACAGTACAACGCTTGATGCCAGGTAGCAGGTGATCCTCCCAGTTACATGGTGTGTGTCGTTGAACAGTACAACGCTTGATGCCAGGTAGCAGGTGATCCTCCCAGTTACATGGTGTTTGCCTTTGAACAGTACAACGCTTGATGCCAGGTAGCAGGTGATCCTCCCAGTTACATGGTGTTTGCCATTGAACAGTACAAAGGTTGATGCCAGGTAGCAGGTGATCCTCCCAGTTACATGGTGTGTGTCATTGAACAGTACAACGCTTGATGCCAGGTAGCAGGTGATCCTCCCAGTTACATGGTGTTTGCCATTGAACAGTACAAAGGTTGATGCCAGGTAGCATGTGATCCTCAAAGTTACATGGTGTTTGCCATTGAACAGTACAAAGGTTGATGCCAGGTAGCAGGTGATCCTCCCAGTTACATGGTGTTTGCCATTGAACAGTACAAAGGTTGATGCCAGGTAGCAGGTGATCCTCCCAGTTACATGGTGTGTGTCATTGAACAGTACAACGCTTGATGCCAGGTAGCAGGTGATCCTCCCAGTTACATGGTGTTTGCCATTGAACAGTACAAAGGTTGATGCCAGGTAGCAGGTGATCCTCCCAGTTACATGGTGTTTGCCATTGAACAGTACAACGCTTGATGCCAGGTAGCAGGTGATCCTCCCAGTTACATGGTGTTTGCCATTGAACAGTACAAAGGTTGATGCCAGGTAGCAGGTGATCCTCCCAGTTACATGGTGTTTGCCATTGAACAGTACAAAGGTTGATGCCATTTAGCAGGTGATCCTCCCAGTTACATGGTGTTTGCCATTGAACAGTACAAAGGTTGATGCCAGGTAGCAGGTGATCCTCCCAGTTACATGGTGTTTGCCATTGAACAGTACAACGCTTGATGCCAGGTATCAGGTGATCCTCCCAGTTACATGGTGTTTGCCATTGAACAGTACAAAGGTTGATGCCAGGTAGCAGGTGATCCTCCCAGTTACATGGTGTTTGCCATTGAACAGTACAAAGGTTGATGCCAGGTAGCAGGTGATCCTCCCAGTTACATGGTGTTTGCCATTGAACAGTACAAAGGTTGATGCCAGGTAGCAGGTGATCCTCCCAGTTACATGGTGTTTGCCATTGAACAGTACAAAGGTTGATGCCAGGTAGCAGGTGATCCTCCCAGTTACATGGTGTTTGCCATTGAACAGTACAAAGGTTGATGCCAGGTAGCAGGTGATCCTCCCAGTTACATGGTGTGTGTCATTGAACAGTACAACGCTTGATGCCAGGTAGCAGGTGATCCTCCCAGTTACATGGTGTTTGCCATTGAACAGTACAAAGGTTGATGCCAGGTAGCAGGTGATCCTCCCAGTTACATGGTCTTTGCCATTGAACAGTACAACGCTTGATGCCAGGTAGCAGGTGATCCTCCCAGTTACATGGTGTTTGCCATTGACCAGTACAACGCTTGATGCCAGGTAGCAGGTGATCCTCCCAGTTACATGGTGTTTGCCATTGAACAGTACAACGCTTGATGCCAGGTAGCAGGTGATCCTCCCAGTTACATGGAGTGTGTCATTGAACAGTACAACGCTTGATGCCAGGTAGCAGGTGATCCTCCCAGTTACATGGTGTTTGCCATTGAACAGTACAACGCTTGATGCCAGGTAGCAGGTGATCCTCCCAGTTACATGGTGTTTGCCATTGAACAGTACAACGCTTGATGCCAGGTAGCAGGTGATCCTCCCAGTTACATGGTGTTTGCCATTGAACAGTACAACGCTTGATGCCAGGTAGCAGGTGATCCTCCCAGTTACATGGTGTTTGCCATTGGAACAGTACAAAGGTTGATGCCAGGTAGCAGGTGATCCTCCCAGTTACATGGTGTTTGCCATTGAACAGTACAACGCTTGATGCCAGGTAGCAGGTGATCCTCCCAGTTACATGGTGTTTGCCATTGAACAGTACAAAGGTTGATGCCAGGTAGCAGGTGATCCTCCCAGTTACATGGTGTTTGCCATTGAACAGTACAAAGGTTGATGCCAGGTAGCAGGCGATCCTCCCAGTTACATGGTGTTTGCCATTGAACAGTACAACGCTTGATGCCAGGTAGCAGGTGATCCTCCCAGTTACATGGTGTTTGCCATTGAACAGTACAACGCTTGATGCCAGGTAGCAGGTGATCCTCCCAGTTACATGGAGTGTGTCATTGAACAGTACAACGCTTGATGCCAGGTAGCAGGTGATCCTCCCAGTTACATGGTGTTTGCCATTGAACAGTACAACGCTTGATGCCAGGTAGCAGGTGATCCTCCCAGTTACATGGTGTTTGCCATTGAACAGTACAACGCTTGATGCCAGGTAGCAGGTGATCCTCCCAGTTACATGGTGTTTGCCATTGAACAGTACAACGCTTGATGCCAGGTAGCAGGTGATCCTCCCAGTTACATGGTGTTTGCCATTGAACAGTACAAAGGTTGATGCCAGGTAGCAGGTGATCCTCCCAGTTACATGGTGTTTGCCATTGAACAGTACAACGCTTGATGCCAGGTAGCAGGTGATCCTCCCAGTTACATGGTGTTTGCCATTGAACAGTACAAAGGTTGATGCCAGGTAGCAGGTGATCCTCCCAGTTACATGGTGTTTGCCATTGAACAGTACAAAGGTTGATGCCAGGTAGCAGGCGATCCTCCCAGTTACATGGTGTTTGCCATTGAACAGTACAACGCTTGATGCCAGGTAGCAGGTGATCCTCCCAGTTACATGGTGTTTGCCATTGAACAGTACAACGCTTGATGCCAGGTAGCAGGTGATCCTCCCAGTTACATGGTGTTTGCCATTGACCAGTACAACGCTTGATGCCAGGTAGCAGGTGATCCTCCCAGTTACATGGCGTTTGCCATTGAACAGTACAACGCTTGATGCCAGGTAGCAGGTGATCCTCCCAGTTACATGGAGTGTGTCATTGAACAGTACAACGCTTGATGCCAGGTAGCAGGTGATCCTCCCAGTTACATGGAGTGTGTCATTGAACAGTACAACGCTTGATGCCAGGTAGCAGGTGATCCTCCCAGTTATATGGTGTTTGCCATTGAACAGTACAACGCTTGATGCCAGGTAGCAGGTGATCCTCCCAGTTACATGGTGTTTGCCATTGAACAGTACAACGCTTGATGCCAGGTAGCAGGTGATCCTCCCAGTTACATGGAGTGTGTCATTGAACAGTACAACACTTGATGCCAGGTAGCAGGTAATCCTCCCAGTTCCAGTAATTACTGGATGGATTACCTGAAGCTTACAATCAAAAATTTATTGTCAACTTTATATACTCAACCCTGCAGATGGTATGCGCCTCGTCAACCTGCCAAAATATGATGGGTAAAATAAACTAATTACAGTACTTTTTTGTCATGAGGAGGCTACTTGGATCAGGAATTGTTGCACGATATCACTAACCAAAACTGAAGAAGGTGTAAAAGTCATTAATCGACCAAGGAAAAGTTATTTGCTGGTGTAAATCTAGTCAAAAATATTACGGTGAATGCTTGTTCAGTTATTCAAAACTTTCTCGGATCAGTATAGTTTAAAATTTATCTAAATTATTACTGTAAATAGATAAATATATATATACAAAACACTGAAATGCTGATTAATTAGTTGCGTTGAATATAACTTACTTGTCTTACTATCTAAAGACCACCCTAGATCATTCGTTACTGATACCTTCCTGTACCCAACTGTTTTTAAGGTTTATTACTGATATAAAACATTCAATAATTACTCGTTGGTTTAGCCGAGTCTCGCATGAATTAATTATTATGGCAAACTTCCCTACCGTTGAAGTTTAATGGTGCTTATTATTTTAACAGTCAAAAATTTGATGATGAGGATAATCCATCTCCGGTGATTGCTCTTTAGATTGTCAGAGCTAACCAGCTTATCACAGTATCAGAAATTACTTTAAATTCATCTACCCATCGCTTGATGCTGTTTTTAAACTCTAGGGTTTTCAGAGACTCACCATAACAGCTATTACTTTGAGTTTTCTCTGACCAACCAGTGATGGTAAGTCTCATCCAGAAATTCTGATAATTGTTTGTTAGTTTCTCAATGCTTCGTTGTATCAGACATTACTTATAGTTTCCTCTACCCATCGCTTGATTGTATTCTCCAACCGATTTAGGTAATTAGCTGTAAGTCTACCACAAATTTAACAGCAAGTTCATGTTATTTAACACTTTACCGTGGGATGAGGCTCGCCCATCAATTTCGGCGAATATTGGTTAGTGTAGCCGAAAATTTCCATATCAGCAATTACTACGTTTTTCCCGTGTCCAGTAGTTGATCAGCAAAGAATAAAAAGTAAAATAAATGAGATAATATATTATAATATAATTGTTAAACTACATATGCAATAATAGTAGTTTTCATTACTAAGAGCAAAAGTGGGCCTTTTCGGTACGCAATCGTGTTTTAAAAACGGTTAACAAAAAAAAATAATAATAATAAAATAAAAAAATAAATAAATAAAAAACAACTTTCGCTTTGAGTGATGAGAAACCGTTTTTTTACATAATACGGAATGAGACATTAAAACGTTAACACTAAAAAGTTGTAATTTTGAGGTTATATTTATAAAGTAAGCAATATGCATTGTTTACAAACAATGTTCTTTATAACGTTTGCATTTAAAATCTCTTCATTAAATGAATAATAATATAAGCAAGCAACTGACTTTTCAATCCTAGGATGTAAACAATATTCCAGCAGATTTTTCAGTCCTAAGAACAAAATATAAATGTTTTTGCTACTATTGAGAGAACAAAAACTGGCTGGTTTAAAGCAGAATGATAAAAATATTTTTAATTAGGTAGCGAATAATACGATTGAAACATAAAAACCCAGTACAGTTTACCTCGGTTGAAATAGGGTAGTTTTTTTCTTGTTTTACATTGTATGTGGTAGCACCGAGATGCGTCATCCAATTTGTTTACCTTGGAGACCTTTCGGATTACTATCGCCGAATTGTATCAAATAACATAATCAAGAAAAATGTATGATGTTTTAAATGTAACGCATAAAGTTGTAACGTGACTGAAAAATTATTCTAAAAATCGTATCAAAGTTTGTTAACTGAAGGAAATTTGTATGCAATACATGAACTTTTTAAACTTGAGTTTGCTGTACCTTCAAAGAGTCACTTGAACGCCACCAACAAACTTCACTACCTCAAGTGGGTGTGTTAAGTAACTTATCGTATTAGGCCAAAGTGGTGAATCCATACACTTATTTTTTGCCTCTTACTTTACCTACTTTACTAAAATTCGTCAAATATGCAACAATAAAATGTTTTTGGAAATAATTGAATGATATGTTATTTCAATTCAAATGTTTTATCATTATTTTGTAATTCGTATACAATATTATCCAGATGTTCAAGACTAACGTGTTTTCTGCCATTCAGTAGGATGGGTTTGTTAAATACTAGCTTTTTCCCGCGGCTTCGCTCGCGTTACTAGCTGTCATGTTCAGGTTTAGCTCGTTCACTGCGCTCTATCGCCGTCACGATCACCCTATATAATTTATAAGTAATCGCTAAAATACCTCAAATTGGAGTTTTCATTCAATTTTTTTCTTAGCAAGAAAAACAAATAAAATAAAATCTATTTTCAGATTATTAGTACAATTATTTTTATCTTTTGTAAAAAATAATTCCTTAAAAAAAAGTATCCCATGTTACTTCTGATACCTCCAACAATATGTACAAAGTTTCATGATGATCGGTTGAGTAGTTTTAGCATGAAAGTCTAACAAAATACAGTACATTTACATTAATAATATTAGTAGAATTTCAAGACCTTAAAAGGCCAAACTCTGAAATGCTTCAAAAAGATAGTATTTTTATAAAGTAGAAGACAAATAAATAGTAAATCAGTTGGTTTGTTGCTAATTTTACTAGCCACTTTATTTTACAAAAAATGTTAATTATTTATTAAATTTTTATTATTATCTAGTGAATTATTGATGATTTTAATTAACAATAAATCACATAATTAATTACTATATGTCGTATAGAAAGTCACTTTTTGAATTATTCGTTATAAAAATAATGGAAAAATGTACAACTAATCTTACCTAGTATGTAAGCTCAACTAATTAGAGTGTGTTAAAATTACAGTTGTTAATTAATCTGTCCCACTCTTTATTTAACCATGTTCTTCCGTTATGCTTTTTTTTACCTAATATCAACCACTTCTTTAGTATTGCACCTTAATGAGAACTACCCTCAATTATTAATTATTATTATAGTTTTAGTTGTGTGGATAAAAAAAAAACAAGTTTTAAATGCTTTCCATGTCCTGAAACTATAAATATCTAAAATAAATGTGAAAACTTTTTGCAGGATCATGAATTGAAACTAATTTTTAAGATACTTGAAAAAATGGCTTCACTCATTATAAGATTTTTTTACTCGTTTTGTATTAAAACAACAAGAAATTCAAAAATTAAACAAGCTTATTATTAATTTACAACAAAATATGTACATAAAAATGATGAAACGTGAGTTAACTTTATTATGAGTTGAATGAAAATTGTTTGTCTTAAAATGTTCAAAAACGAGGAAGGTTTACTGACAAATTATTTCGCAACGAGACAAGAAAATCCACACTGAGCTCTTTTGTTCAGCTACGGAATAGCGTATTTTTGGATTAAACTTTAATCTATTTGTAAACTGTTATTGTAGCTTGATTATTATCCAAATAACCTTTCCTTCTGAAATGTGAAAAAGTGAAAACTTCACCTTTATTTTTATTTTAGCTATTTTTAATTGTAATTTACAAAAACTATGTATTTTATTATAATGTTTTATAATATAAAGAAAGTAATATATCTTCACCTAGATTCTTATCCACCAGTTGCAAATCCGTACCATGTTTGACTTATGTCATGTATAAAGGTAATAACAGACAGTGTTTAATTAATTTTAAGTTCAGATAGTTGTTAATAGAGTTCTCACAGTTAAATGTTACCATGTAGGCATATAATAAAATATATCGAGTTATAAAATATTGACATTACATACACATTTTTAAGAATAATAGGTAACGTTCCAACACTTATTAATTTGTCACAGTAAAATTTATTTTTCACCAAACTACTTCAATTTTAACAACTTACCAAGTTTGGATTCAAACCGGGAGTGAGCTGATTGTGGAATGGATATACAATAATATTTCATTACTGGTTAGTAGAATGTATTTCAATACATATTTCAAACTAAGATATTTAATATTTTTTGTTGTTTGATTAGAAATATCGTCCAGATAATCCCATACGCCAGTGTCTGGTAAACGCCTATTTAACGGACTGTAAACGTAATATAGACTTCGATTACCTCACCCTTAATTTGTGTGAAAAAACTCGAATGAATAACCATGTGAAAATCCACATAATTTCTATTATGTCTTTGTAGTTGGATTACTATATTAATGTCTGCTGCAATCGCAACAGCAGATCCCGTTATATTCTTAAGTTGGTGCAATTCAAGTTTCCATAGCAAAGGTAAACCTTGTACAAAATCCTAATGAATGTCTTTTACTGAACTAAATGCCATAAAGTATTTGTGTTTGGGGCAATTAAATTAGCAAATACAAAATGTACAAATTATTGAAGAGTAAACTATTTACACAGAACAAGATAGAACATAGCCTGACTTGCATCACTCTATCTTTTGAACAATAAAAGTCCAATGCATTTATATTTTGTCGTGTTGTGCAGTGAGTTTTACATTGTAATTCTCCTGTGAAAGGTTGACGGAATGGCAGCAGGTCCGTAGGTTTGATTTCGCAGTTCCATCAATTTTGTTCTGGGAAGCCCCTCGCAAACCCCACCCCCCAAATACCTCCTCCCCTTACCAACACCCCAACGTAAGTCCCCCCCCCCCCCCCTTAAAACCACCTCCTACGGTCCTTACCACTTGACAAATTCACCACCCTCGGTCTGTCCTGGCGAATTTATTTTCCTCCCTTTCGGCTTGAGTCTTGTGGAAAAACGAGCACCATTTGTAAAAGTTACTGAATGTGAGGTGACAAAGGGTTCCGGTTAAACATTTTGTTGGAATTCACGGGATATAAGAATTTATTATTAATGTAGACTAACAATAAATATTAGAAACATTTAACTTAACATTCTTTTATTAATATGTTTAAAAAGATTTTAGGGATTAGGGTTTTGAGAGTTGAATTGCAGAAAAGGTAATCAAAAGTAAAAATCTATTGTATTTATAAAAAACCTATCGGTAGTATAATATTATTTTTTATATATTTTTCCGTACCACTATTCGCTGAGCAAATTTCTGAAGAGAATTATGATTTTAAAATGTGAGATATAATAATTACATACAATCCAAGATTTAAAAATTTATTTTTACAAATTTTTTGTTGACAATTACCAAAAACAAATTTGATATTATCTGAACGATTTTGTTTCTTTATGCTAATGACAATGAAGATTTTCTTTCTTACACAGAACAAATGAGACTGAAAACAATTAAAACAGTTTAATCAAGGAATATTAAAAGTTTTACCAATCATGTCAAGTAGTCCTGCAGGACATAAAACCACTTAATATATATTTTTTTAAGGCATAATGATTATTGATTATTGTAGACCTTGACCTTAAACACCTATATGTAGTATGATTAAAATTGATAGCCGGGTAATATCAAAGGAAGAACCAGATCATTACATCCAAATTGCAGTTTAATATTGCTCACACTGAATTGTAACAGATGAAACATAAGATATTCCTTTCAGAATATACAAATATGTCATATTTGAATTAATTTAAAGTACTTGGGGGCGATTGTAACCTGGGATTTGGTAAACTTATTCAATAGTAATGATATAAGGTATAAATTATGCTCTAAAATGCCAAAACTGAAAAGTTTTGCTTTTATTCAAGACAAGCTCGTTCACTCCGCTCACTCGCCTTCCAGATTGTTTTAATTAAGGCCCACGTGTATTTCACTCTGGTATAAATCTTTTGACTTACGTGTGGAATCTTGTGCACGGGAATTTTACTTTTATGTTTAACAGCAGTTTTACACCCGTGCATATAGTTATTTTGAAACATAGTTCTTTTTAAGTGCCCTATATAATGATACAATTATAGGATTGATTAATTAATTACTTCGGTAAAATGCTATGTTAAACAATACTGTTACATATTTTGAACGCTACGGAAACTTAAAGTTGAAATTAAGCATGGTAGAGTAAAGTTAATACTTTTATACTAGGAAAAATGAATGTTATGCAATTAACTTTATAAACAGTAAATAAAATATACCTAAAGGGAACAAAAATACATAGATTTAGATGTATCGTTAGTAAGGAAACCAACAATAACCTGATTGTATACACAGTTAAAATACTGACAGAAATAAGTTCAATCCGTCAATGTACTGTAGGCCTGCTATTTAGTAACACATTTTTAACAATAAAAATTAAATTTAATGAAATATCTTTAGAGCATATACCTATAAGATACAGAATCGTTAAGTTATATGGTAAATTTTTTTCTTCATGTTAAAAAAAACAAAAAAAAAAAACAAAGAGACAACACGATTGTTCTATTGATTGTTCAACAAACAATCACAAAACCCTGTTAAATATTAGGTGAGAGAATACATGCATGCACTTAAATGAAACGCAAATGATCCTAAAAGCAACCATACGTGTAATTAATTAAAGTTCATAAAGAGACGCAAACACCACGAGCAATTAGTAAATATGAATTATCGACGAAAGACTTACGGCCGGTAAATTAGCATAATACATTAATTGCTTAACGACCTTACAAATAGCGAAAGAGTGGTAATTGCCAATCTGTTTACACATTGACGATAGGTTTTAATTAATGGTTGTAACGGAAACGGCCGCAACCGAACGCGAGAGTTGTCGGTTGTGGGTTTCTGTGTACGGTCAGCTTCCCAGCCTCTGGCAGCGTTCGATAGAATGCGCTGCGTTCGGCAGAGCTCGGGCGGCCTCGGATGTGTTCGACAATGTCCGGCAAAGTTCGGTCATCCTCGGCGCCGCCCGGTCACAGATCGGCAGTGCCCGGCGCTACCCCAGTGCTACTGTATGGTTGGCGAATCCTTGCTGTTGCTTTGCCCTGTGGAATTATGTGTTAAATAGTGAAGGTGCCAAGGGATAACGTGCAATTTGTGCTCTGTGGATATATTCACTTCTGTGGGAGGAACGGAAACTTGCTGTTTCTCTGTGTCTGTGTGTTAACGTGCTGTATTGGATTTGCAATTGAAGGTATGTTATGTTCAGGCGGTTCTTTATAGGTGTATCGTTGTAAAACAACTGTCTTTAACATCTGTTTGGTAATTTTTCCCATCAATACTACTAATATTCAAAATATGTCGAATATTTAAATATGGGATTCTATAAAAGGATACGTACGTAATAAGTAACACGGTATAAAAAATTATTTTGTATAGCAATATCTAGTTTTGATGAGCTTTTATATAGTAGGCTCAGTAGAATATTATTTCACGATACATAATAGAATAAAGTATTGATATAAATATGTAATATTTATGACACTATAAGATTTTATCTTCCTATAAAAATAATAAAAATAAATTTGTGTTTGGGTCATTACATGCCAGTTATAACTTAAATTAGCCTATTTATTTCTTGCTGATAATATATACTAACTTGCTTCCGATGCTCAGTATTAGCAATAATATAACTCAATAATAACCAGTTAAATGGTATTCGATGTTTTTAACATATGCAAAACATTAAAAAGTATATAGGCTAATAAAAAAAGACTAATACCATATAAAATTTTTATCGTGCTTATTTGCAATTACTATAATGCACTACCTTAAATTATTGCGATAATTTCACCGTAATTAAAAACTTAATTCTTTTTTCACTACACCATTTTTTTCCAGTCACATTTTACAACGGGTGATATTTATTTTATTTGCCAAAAAATTCTATTACTCTTTAAATACAGGGAAAGATCGGTTTTTTATACATAAGTATATGTACCAATGGGATAGTCCTGCGCTTTGTAAATTTGACCAAATATTTCCTTTGGTCCAAAAAAAAAAAAAAAAAAAAAAAAAAAAAAAAAAAACACTAATAACGATAAGACACTAAACCGCACTACTAAAGAGTAGTAGAGAAAAAATTAAAGGGCTCATATCGAGAGCTTTTCAGTCAAGAAGACGCCAACGTGGGATATTTCTAATGGAATAAATATAAAATACCGTACCATGTAAAGATTTGTAATTTCATTGTTTAGCTATCCATATTATTTACTAACAAATCATTTCTTTGTTGACTTAATAATCTATACAAATGAATAATGGATGTCCTTATTCAAACTACTGTTTAATCTAACTAGATAAATTTAAATTGTATAATTTATGATACTTTTTTATTGCTTTCATCGACTTAATAAAGGACCTCCGTTCAATTTAAACAGATGAAATCCATTTATTAATTTGAAATATTTCACGAAAGTTCACCCTATTAAATGCTTACAGTATATGATGTAGAATTATTTTCTTAAGTAAATTTAAAACATTTTGCCTATTTCTATCTATGTCCAAAATTTGAAAACCTGCACATTTCCTCCATCTAAGTGTTGGGGACGTACCCAGACACAAATAGAACACCAGAAATTGTAACAATCTAGATTCAATATATCACAACCTTAAAATAAGTTAATGCAAGTCTAACTTAGTGGTACTCAAGTTATTTTCTAAATAACCTTTTGGAAATCAAAACAATGGATAATCTTAGTACCTTCAAATCAAAGTAAAAACGAACCGGTACTTTGAGAAGGTTATTACATCATTGCAGAATTTCTGGAATCATTGCTCAATTCAGCCTAACTCTAACACTATCCCTTATCATCTCATTGATGAAAGTGATTAAGAGATATCATGTTTACTCTTTGAATTAAAATTACTTTATTATAGCCCCAAAACTGCAATATTACGCAAATTAAGTTAAATTACCTGTTACCGTCAGCAGATTTAAAAAATCAATTATATTGACAAGTTTTGGTGGCACTAAACCATTATCAAGACGCACAGCTCACGTGCAGATCCATTTGGTTATTGTCAAAATTTAAAATGAAATTCACCAACACACATACGCCACACATAGAACAAAACGCTGAGTCAATTCGCATATGTAATCAAGGAAAAAACTAAAATACTTTGGAGGAATTTAAAATTTATAAAGCCCAAGTCGACGACCAGGTAAAAAAATATACTCTAATGAAAAGCTCCATTTGAAGTCGCACATCAATTTCAATTAAATATTGAATAGCATAAGAGAGTAGGCTATAGTAACTTGATGTTCAGCCTACTGATATCATTGACAGTGTCGGCGAACATGATTAGCTAGTCCTTCAGACTACAACCTGACCCGTGTCCATCCATGTCGACCCATGCGAGTGATAGGCCTGTCATGTTTCAATGTGTCGCGTATGTGTGGGTTTGTGAATCTAACTTTTGATGTTGGATCTGCAAGTGTACTTTACGATTTGATAATAGTTTTGTGAAACAAAAGATGTCAACATACTTAATGTTTCAATTTTGAACTGCTGACCTAATTTAACTTAGGTTTTCTACTCTTTTAACTAAGGGACGACCCAAGATGTATGTGTGTATGTTGTCGGGGCAGTTCAACTAAGGCTCGGGAAGATTTTTGGTTTTGAAGCTTACCCTTATCGGTCACGCACAAATGACTTGCATAATAATCCATAATGGAATAGGCCTGCTACCCCTGAAACTACATTCCACTAGACTACTTCGTTTTAATATCGTTACAAGTATTTTTAATAACTTCAAAAACTTTAAAAAAAATATATTTTCTCTTTTATTTTTACTAGTTCCAACAAAACATTACCTACTATCATTAAAATAAGCACATCTAGAACGCATTTTAACTATTAATTTAAATGTGTTAAACAGATTAGTGTTACGTATGCGTTTGCATTATCTTGTATGTTTCCGTGAAAAAAAAAGAAAAAAAAAGGCTAGAAAATTTATTAGATATTGGTTTCAGATTGCAAACACTTTAAATTTATAACTTGGCGATGATTTAAAGAGAGTCTTTAATTGCACCTCCAAACTATCACTGTTATAACTAAATATCTTTGAAATAAGATATTCATAAAATAGAAATGAATGAGGGAATAAATAATAATGATAAAAATTTTCAATCGGAATCCAGAATGATAGATCACTTAGATATTTTTACAATATTCTTTAAGAAAGATTTTAAGACTGGTATTTAAGTCACGTCAAACTGACTTGTGTAGTTCGGTAATCAGCCGCTACGTCTGCAATCAGCACCGTCTGGCGGGACCCAGCTGATCCATGAATTATACACACTTTTGACTAGTGCTGGGCCAAGTTTCAAAGCTCTATCTAGGATCCTGAATTTGTAACGGATGATTTACTAAAGCATTACACAACGGCAACAAATGTTGCCGTCAGGATGGCGTTAAAGACCTGGGCGGCAACAAATGTTGCCGCGTAGCCGCGAACGTGTTAATAAACGTATATTGTAATGGATTACAAACCCACTTTAAATTTTTATCATATTCTACACACAACCTTTAATTTCCTTAGCAATCATTGTCATTTTCTATAAGTAAGGTAATTCAATGGACCCTTGGAAGTATTAGTGAAACGTATAAGTATAATTCATTTTACTGTGTTGGTTAATTATTACGTCATACCGGTAACTTTTATGTTTAAATATTATTAATATGTTTTATTTCATTGTATACATAATATAATACTATTATAATCAGAATGAGAAAGACGATTACCTTTTATTCACAAACCACTTACAAATTATGATAAAGCTATGCTTAAAGAATCATAATGATTAAAAAAATGAGTGTAGTTATTACAAAATGACAGATAACATTTGCATACCCTTGACGGTGTCGACCTTATAGACGATACGTTACCGGCAAGTTCCGTGAGGGGAGTTAGATCGGGATACTGTACACAGGAGGCGGTACGGTAGGCCAACTCAACCTCATCAATACCGCAGGTTACACAATGGTGAATGGTCCTTACCAAATTGGCGTTTATTGTGGTAATTGCTTCACTAATTGGGCTCTTAATGCTATTTAGGGAATTTAGGCTCTTTATTTATCAGTGGTGGGATCAAGTACGCATTTCATGTTCGGGAGTAGGAAATAATGAACTGTAAACAGTAACGTACATAGTTTGCCTCTACACTGGCAAGATTATACATTCGTTACAAAAGTTCCGAAACAGTCGAATAATTTTTATACACATGTACTGATTGTACAAAAATGTTTCCTTGATAAAGAAACCGAACAGTATAAAAGCAATTGATAAGAAAACGTTTTATTTTAAGTGTTTTACAAGTGATATTTATTCACAAACTCAATACATTTTTATGTTCGCGACTTGGGCTACCTGTAAATATTCTGGGCAACTTTTTACTTAGTTTTGTTGTTAACAACCGTTTTCAAATTTAGTTGACATTTCCTGAGTAATGGATATTACTGCATTTATTAAACCACCTTTTAGAGTTTTAAATTAGGTACTGGGGAAGAACTAAAAATATCTTTGACAAAATAATCACGTGAGGCAATTGGGAGAGTTTAAGTGTTAGCGGAGGCAATTTAATCGGGCCATCACTATTTGTAATTTTATTGTATTATAATGAAATTTCATTGTTGTCATAATCATCTGAATGTACCAACAGAGTAATGAAAAAACTAGATTAAATTCCCTTGAAAATAAAAAATGTAATGTACGTTTTAAGGTCATATTTTAGGCCTAAATATTTTTCTTTTTTTATCTCTAAAAGTAACTGAACCTTTAGGGACATTTCGTTCCATACTATATAAAGACAATTATAATCTTTATAGATCAAACTGTCTTCCTTATTAAAAAGACAGTAAACATAACATACAGGTATTAATATACATAAATATTCATATCCGTTCAGCTATAACAAAATTTCTATTTTTTGTCAATATATCGACCGTTGTCGGTTGCACCAAAAGGTGTAACAAATCCAATGGTTTCCATTTATTCCATTATCCTTTTAATTCCCATAAATTATAAATATTCTTCAATACAAAACTGTTTATCTCATAATTTTAAAAACCTGAGTTAAAATATGTAAAATGCAAAAAGGTGCTAGGTTAACGGTTATCAAAATAAAACCGCATATTGACGAAACAAAATCATAAATTACAACGATTTAAATGATAATTATTTTTTAGCAAATTTCCTATAGCAAAATAAGAGTTTTTTAAATTTTTTGGACGTACATTTTCCAAGTTTAAAAATTTTAACTAAAACCATTAAAATGCCTTTAAAATGTTTTAAAATTCAAACAAATGTTTTCCATGTTATTCTTATGGGAAATCAACAAATTCCTCTATCTGACTTATTTAACTACACAGCTTGATAAAATTGTGTATGTAAATTCACTAGGTACAGTGTAACTTATATTGCTTACGATACCTATATGGCGGCAAATCTAAATACTCACCCCCATAGGGTTTATGGGGAAAATAAAAAAATACCAGAAATTGATACAATTCAGCATGTACCTGCACTGGGAAGGAATTTCGTCTATTTGCTTACAACGTCGTTTCCGGCGTGGCGCTGGACCACACTGGTGTGAAAGAAGCGATGGATTTCGAGATGACCGACGCGTCGCAATGCAACTAATGCGGCAGCGCGTAACGCTCCCTTTGTGCTCGATTATATCCGAAACTAAAACCTTCATTTCAAAATTTAAAATGTAAACATTTTAAAAATCTTAGATCAACTCATAACCTGAAACTTTGCCCTGAAAGTTGTTTCCTAAAGCCCTAAAAAAAAAAATTCTCTCTTAGTAACTTTTTGATGTCACGTTTTCAAAAGTATTTGTTTTAATTATTATTATACTTTCCTAATTTAAAAAGTGCAAATATTTGCATATCTTTTGGGTCGTTAGTTTATGCAGATTACAAAAATCTAACGTTCATTCTTGTTATTTGTTGTATGTTTGAGGAACAAGCGTATGAATGAAAGCGCGCGCACTATTCCAATTTGTCATTTGGTCGATCTTGCCTGCCTTTTTTCGCCCAGGTTGCGGGTTTTGACAACGGTGTTTGCGTTCCAGGTGTATATATATGAACTATAGGAAAGACGGTAGTTCCGCCGGTCGCCACGGAGCGCCACCAGTCCCTCGTCAAGCCACTGTGTTTACGGTGGAGTGTAGGGACCCACCACTTAGCATCCCCGCCCTAGTCCCTTGTTTACCTCTGGATTGCAACCGTTTACGGACTCTATTGATTCTGCACTTCGCTTGGTAACGATCAATCGTCTCTCTGGATTTTTTTCTCTTGACACTGAATAGCGTTGTAGTAAACCTCTTTCAGCATTGTTTATTTCATTTTGATGGTTCATTGGATATAACCTATTTTTATAGTATTAATATCACTATAACTACAACCGGTAATACTTCATGAATGTTATTTATGCTTTTGTCTGCAAGTAAATAAATGATCGCTTATTAATATTTAGTGCGGCAAAACTTGGGGCATCGCCATTTGGAAACTTTACTACTTTTGTTAGCATGTGCATAGTATTTTAGTTTACAGCATATTGTATATTACGTATTGCATATTGCATTCAACAAGGGTATTATTGTTTGGATTGTGAATTACCTTTAAACATTATTTTTTATTCTTCGTATTTGTCAGAAAATTGTAATTTTCAATATAAGCGATATATTACTAAATAAGTTATTTTCATTTCTATGGAGAAAATATCATCTGCTGCCGATTTCATATTCTTTTTGAAAACTAATAATAAATCAAAATGTTATCAATAGATATAAATACCTGGTTTCATTTTAAATCAACAACGAGACAATTGCATCATACTTACTTAATATTATATCAGTTTTTTATTTTTCGTACTTGGATCTTCTCTTTAAATATTTTCAACCGATTTCCAAGTTTTTGATGTTATTGGATAGGGCTGGTATGTAGCTGTTCCCGTCAAAATGAGAGGAACCGGACTTAAAATAAAGCCTTATCCATCATTTTAATTTTAAATTTTCTCTGAGCATTTAAGAAATTTGTAAAGGTAGACCTATAAATAAGAGTATTTATCTATGAGTAGGCCTACTGATAATCGCATCATTCGATTGAATTGGTGCCATTTGTTTAGAAATAAACGTGACATATGATTTTCGATATTCCATATTAAACTGTCTAATTGAGAGCAACGGGTACACTACTATTTTTATTAAGATAAAGAATTGTTATAAATTGTTTTTTTTCTTTTTTTTTTTTTGTATGTTTGTTGAATAAATAGATTGAATGCAATGAAAAAAAATGATTCACGATCTAAGTTAAGTAAGTTTCAAAAGTTAGTTATTTTTATGAACTCGGCCATTGCCTTTGCCGTAAAAACTCTCCTGGTATATATAGCATTACTTACAACCCAAGTAATGAAATACCACCATCATAAAAGTTACTTGATAAATCTTTGAGCTTTAGACACACTAAAGCTATCAATTAAGCAGAAATCATTTTTTTACTTGTTCTATTAAAGTCCTAGTACTTTTAAAACTGAATCTAACTACATTATTAACTCTATATATGAAACTCATTAACCGAATTGAGCCATCAAAGGAACGTAAGTTAAACAACCTGAGCCTTGCAGTGGAATTAAATCCGTTGATGAGAAAAGTTGCAGGAACATTGGGGCTTAGGAGAAACCCACCGTAGTTCATGGTATTTAATAAAGTCCTAATTCAATTTGATTAAGCAATATTCATATGACCGGATAAATATATAAGATAACGACTGTTTATACGAATATAAATCCTAGTTCTTCTGTATTTTTCCTTAAGAAGGTATTTTTTACTACTAAACCTTGGTATGTTAAGTAATTTATCTTGGGAGTACTAAAATTGCATTTAGTATAAAACGTACAACTCCAATAATTTTAGTTTTAAATAAAAGTGGAAAGTTTTGACGGATATAGTAAAACACAACACCTCTCACTTCAAAACAACGTTGAACAAAAATAACAAAAGACAAATAATATAAATGGTATATTTCTGTTAGGATTAAAGTTGTTGTTTATTGCTGTAATAGAAGGAGTTTTGAGGCCAGCGATAAATGGAACGGAGTGCTCTCGATGGGAGAACATCTCTCCCCATCAGACGCGTCATTTCATCCTGTTTGGACTCGGTATTTCGCAAAACACATCGTTTTGTCATACATGCACTTTATTTTCAGTGTTTGAACTTCACTTAAAGTAAAATAAAAGTTTTATTTGAAACAATTTGCTCTTGCATTTATTTCCTAATAGTTAAATTGTCCAATGTTGTATCATTATTAATTAAGAAACGACGGTAGGTATTCAGCAAACATTTCTTGATACACTTAAGTAATTAGTTTTAAAATTTGGTTACCATAAAACATTTTTTTATGTTGCATACATAATATTAAAACTAATAGTTCGGGAATACGAAGTTGTGCAATCTTACATTAAAACAAATCAAATCTAAATATTGCATAACATAAAAAATTTAGAGACTTTTTTTAGTAACAAAATATACAATAAGGAATTTACACAGTTTTATTGAAATAATATGTAAAATATATCCACAGTTTATCTCAGCTTGAAAATGAGTGACTGTTAGGCAGCGACAGGGCCATCATTTCCAACGACAACGACTGCCCTAAAGCAACCAATAAAGTTCCAGCCATTGCTTTGTGTTTTAGGCGTTTGGTTCCTACATCTTGCTTGATAGCTGATGTTATTGTTCGTCTTTCATTAGAATAAAATATATTTGTATTTTATTTCGATTATTTAAAATATATTTAGTATACTGAAAATCATGTGAATAAACATTTTAACAGACTATTTTCAATTTAAATTCTCTTAAACATTTAATACAAATATTAATTTTTAATCGGAATTTATAATGATTGATACACCACCTATTGTTTTCATTATTTTACTTTCATATAATGTATTTAAGAAAATGTGTAACACAAGTGAACTCCACGTACACGCATACACTTATCAGTCACCTACTCATCAGTGATCTGTGATACCAGTCATTCAAGTATCAGTCATCCAAGTATCAGTCATCCAAGTATCAGTCACCCAAGTATCAGTCATCCAAGTATCAGTCATCCAAGTATCAGTCATCTAAGTAAGTATCAGTCATCCAAGCATCAGTCATCCAAGCATCAGTCATCCAAGTATCAGTCATCCAAGTATCAGTAATCCAAGTATCTGTCCTCCACGTATCAGTCATCCAAGTATCAGTCATCCAAGTATCAGTCATCCAAGTATCAGTCATCCAAGTATCAGTCACCCAAGTATCAGTCATCCAAGTATCAGTCATCCAAGTATCAGTCATCTAAGTAAGTATCAGTCATCCAAGCATCAGTCATTCAAGTATCAGTCATCCAAGTATCACTCATCCAAGCATCAGTCATCCGAGTATCAGTCATCTAAGTATCAGTCATCCAAGCATCAGTCATCCAAGTATCAGTCATCCAAGCATCAGTCATCTAAGTATCAGTCTTCCAAGCATCAGTCATCCAAGTATCAGTCATCCAAGTATCAGTCATCCAAACATCAGTCATTCAAGCATCAGTCATTCAAGCATCAGTCATTCAAGTATCAGTCATCCAAGTATCAGTCATCCAATCATCAGTCATCTAAGTATCAGTCTTCCAAGCATCAGTCATCCAAGTATCAGTCATCCAAGTATCAGTCATCTAAGTATCAGTTATCTAAGTATCAGTCCTCCAAGCATCAGTCCTCCAAGCATCAGTCATCCAAGTATCAGTCATCCAAGTATCAGTCGTCCAAGCATCAGTCATCCAAGTATCAGTCATCCAAGTATCAGTCGTCCAAGCATCAGTCATCCAAGTATCAGTCATCCAAGTATCAGTCATCCAAGCATCAGTCATCCAAGCATCAGTCATCCAAGTATCTGTCCTCCACGTATCAGTCATCCAAGTATCAGTCATCCAAGCATCAGTCATCCAAGTATTAGTCATCTAAGTATCAGTCGTCCAAGCATCAGTCATCTAAGTATCAGTCATCCAAGTATCAGTCATCCAAGTATAAGTCATCTAAGTATCAGTCCTCCAAGCATCAGTCATCCAAGTATCTGTCCTCCACGTATCAGTCATCCAAGTATCAGTCATCCAAGCATCAGTCATCCAAGTATTAGTCATCTAAGTATCAGTCGTCCAAGCATCAGTCATCTAAGAATCAGTCATCCAAGTATCAGTCATCCAAGTATAAGTCATCTAAGTATCAGTCCTCCAAGCATCAGTCATCCAAGTATCTGTCCTCCACGTATCAGTCATCCAAGTATCAGTCATCCAAGCATCAGTCATCCAAGTATTAGTCATCTAAGTATCAGTCGTCCAAGCATCAGTCATCTAAGTTTCAGTCATCCAAGTATCAGTCATCTAAGTATCAGTTATCTAAGTATCAGTCCTCCAAGCATCAGTCCTCTAAGCATCAGTCATCCAAGTATCAGTCATTCAAGTATCAGTCATCCAAGTATCAGTCATTCAAGTATCAGTCAGCCATGTATCAGTCATTCAAGTATCAGTCATCCAAGTATCAGTCATCCAAGTATCAGTCATCCATGTATCAGTTAGCCAAGTATCAGTCATCCAAGTATCAGTCGTCCAAGTATCAGTCATCCAAATATCAGGCAATCAAGTATCAGTCATCCAAGCATCAGTCATCCAAGTATCAGTCATCCAAGTATCAGTCATCCAAGTATCAGTCATGCAAGTATCAGGCAATCAAGTATCAGTCATCCAAGTATCAGTCATCCAAATATCAGTCAGCCAAGTATGAGTCATCCAAATATCAGTCACCTATGTATCAGTCATCCATTCATCAGCCATCTGTTCATCAATCGTTTACTCATCCACTAATCAGGCACCCCATACATATTTTATAAACACATCAGTTACCCACTTATCAGTCATACACTTATCCACTTATCAGACATAAACATATCAGTCATCCACTCACCAGTCATCATTTCATCAGTCATCCACGCATTAGTTATCCACTTATCATTCACATTCACATTAATCATTAACCCATCAGTCATCCACGCATTAGTTATCCACTTATCATTCACATTCACATCAATCATTAACCCATCAGTCATCCACGCATTAGTTATCCACTTATCATTCACATTCACATCAATCATTAACCCATCAGTCATCCACGCATTAGTTATCCACTTATCATTCACATTCACATCAATCATTAACCCATAAGTCATCCACGCATCTCGAATACCCTCATAAGTTATCCACTCACCATTCATATCCTCATCAGGAATACATTCATCAGTCAAACATTCATCAGTTTTACAGCTACTGTCAACCTCTTTGCAATCTCTCTCTTGCAACCTCTTTTTTATCCATAAAACAAAGATTGTCACTTTCCTTAGGATAAAACAATTGTTGGACAAGTGTAAATCTCAATATATGTATGAACAATATTAAAAAATTAAAAAGTATTTAGGTTTGATAACATTTTTAATAAGTATCATGGAAATTACACCATTTAAACGAAATCAAATTAAGCAAAGCATATCCTTTAACATAAATAGTAACAACAATAAAACACAGTGTCAAACATTTTAAAAATTATCTTTAATAATGTGAAATAGTACCACAATGATATCGTCTGATGAACTCCGTTGAAAACTAAAATTTAAACATTATTTCTAAATCTAAAGAGAGAAGCCACTTTGTCACAAAGTACAGACGGATCGGTTACTAAGATAACAACCGTTGTAAAAGCAGCCAATAGAAAGGGACCCCTCAGTTTGTAGCTCTTTACAGATTACTTTATCAAACAGTTTGAATTTTTAGAATATTTATTTATACTAGTATACGTGTTGCTCGAAATCGAGCAATTTATTTTAATACAATACAAATGTTACTTTCATCTCTAAATCAATAACGTCCGACCAATCCAATATTGTGAATCTCTTTAATCACCAAAACTACACGTATTTACAGCTGATTATTAACAGATGTTTAAAATGTTTGATTCAATCCCAATGTTATTTAAATGGGAAATTTTGATATTTCAATGGTGGATAGCGACTTTATTTTAAGTCCGATTCTCATCAGTTTTTGGCGGAAACAACTACAGATCAAGCCCTATCCAACAACACCAAAAACTTGAAAATCGTTTGAAAATTGTAGGAGGAGTTCTCAAGACAAAAAACCCCTTAGCGTATTAAATAAGTATAGATTTTAAATGGTACTCGGGGGGGGGGCGAGTATTGTTTAGAATACTTATAACATTTTCAATTATACTCTCAGTCACATAGGTTTAATAGGAATACCAACCAAAAACATTTTAGTTTCTTTTTGAGGACGGATCAAATAATTCCACTCACTCTACTTACTCAACTTTCAAATTATTTTTAAAAGAACCAAAGAGTTGTGCACTATGCTGTAAATTTGTCGAATCTCATTTTAAAGCTGTAACACGTTAATTTCACTTACATAGTTAATAGGTGATTTAAGTACTGTTATTATTTTATTTACATTTAAATATTCTAGAATTATAGTCCATAAACAATTGTATGGCTGTGAAATTCTTTTACTTAATTTTAATAATTCAAACAATAGAATTTAACAGAATTTGTATATGACTTAAATATTACTTTAATCATCGAATAGTTTAGTAACCAAAATACAAGACATATGTTTTTACTTGAGCGCATACTTCATACTTTTAAAGTTGAGTCAACTGCTTTTAGCAACTCTTTCGTTTTTATCTTTGGTTTAATACAACTATTTCAAAGTATTTGAAGTGTAATTTAAGGTACCAACAAAATAATTACTTTGCTTACATATAAAAATGGACAGATATCAATTTTATTTCACACCTAAATTAACAAAGTTTTGAGAAAATCGTTACATTCGTTTTTGACATAACACATACATTGTCTAATATGAGTAAAGAAATAAGAGGATTATCTGAATATGATATTTGGTAATAGTTAAGCTAACTTATTAGGTAAATTAGAAGAATAGTTCTGATTTTCAGTTACTATAAAAAAGAAAGAAATTTAACTGTGGTATTTTTGTTCTTGAACCTCTCAGGACCACCCCCTGCCTCACTCCATGAAATAAGAAATTCTTCAAAATGGGACAGTGGAAAATAATATTAAATTAAAGATTTCTTTCAAATTAATTGTTTAAAAGAAGAATCAAAGTGCATTAAATCCAATTAAAATTTTTTACCGCAATAAAACTTATTAACCCCGAAAATATGTAAAATATTCAGACGGTAAAATATTGTATCCTCTCTTATAAACAAAAATTATAACAACTACACTGTAATAACTGGTTTTATTCTCCAGCGGATGGAAGGTGTTAAGTCACCAACCGCCACGGGAGTGCCACAAGTCTATTGTCTCCCCAATATTTACCCTTTACTGGAGGGACAGAATACTTAGCGCCCTTCCCCCTCTGTTTACTACTGAGCGACATTCGTTTACCCACTTTATTGATTTATTAATGGTGTCTACCATCAATAAAATGCACAATATCATGCCAAAATGCGTGTAAGAAATTTTTGAACAAACTTTTGAATTTAAGGTTAATTAATATTACTGACAACCAATCGTCGTTAATGTTGACAGACAATAGTTGTTAATCAAGAGAAAACACTTTATCCAATTGAATCTTATGAATAGTTTTGGGTTATTTGTAATATTTTGTCAAACACATAGATTTACCTATTTCCATGTCGTGGATAAGATCCTAGATTTGTTTTCCCTGACAAGAGATGAGCGTATTAACACAAAATTTTTTTGTCATGATAGAGTCATTATACCAAATATAACAAAACTTGTTTTTTTTTTCTCAAAGCGAAGGGCATTATTTTAAACAATTATAGAACTTATTAATGGAATGAAAGCTTTAAAGAAATGCAAAATTAACAACCTAAAACATGTGGAGTAAACCCAGTTGATGAGGGGAGTTCCTGGCACAGTGTTATATAGCAGTTTAGCATACGTTTTGATTGTATGTTCAATTAAAAACCATTATATATTAATATCTACAGATTAATCGATTACATCAGTGTTATCTTACATTTTAATAATAATTCGAATACACCTTTTAACTTTGGGTGTTGGATAATAATTTTTGTATATTAATTTAGTTTCATAATTTAATATATTGCTAGAAAGCTGTAATATTTGTTTTAACGAAATACATTGTAATAACTCTAAGGGGTTCTTTTCCTGAATAAAAAGAGGCAATTTCAATGGCGAATTAAAAAGAATAAAAAAACATTTGAAAAGGTTAGAGGTCTCTTAAACAGTAAACTGGAGTATTTGTTTGGGATGAAAGGTAATGATTTTTATTGTAATTCTTCGTCATTGTAATGGAATACGTTTTGAGGCCAGTGATAAATGGAGCAGAGTGCTCTCAATAAGGGACATCTCTCCCTATTGTTTACGTCATTTCCTCCTTTTTGGACAGGCCACGACACAAAACCGATATTTAGAAAAATAAAATTATACCTCATTGCTCGTTTAGCTATTAACATATAAACTAAAACAAGTTTAACGAGTCAATTTTATATGTTAACTCTGTAAACATTGAAAGTTTTAAGAGTTTTTATTGTATAAAAATGGTATAAACCAAAATTAAGTACCTTTCTTCAATATTTCTAAATTGTAAA
Source organism: Neoaliturus tenellus (assembly GCA_030545055.2). Classification (NCBI taxonomy): domain Eukaryota; kingdom Metazoa; phylum Arthropoda; class Insecta; order Hemiptera; family Cicadellidae; genus Neoaliturus; species Neoaliturus tenellus. Next base: position 12,565,616 of record CM061537.1, on the reverse strand, counting down.
TAGTTTACACTAATTAGAACATAAATACCCGCAGCTCAATAAAAACCTATAAAAGTCCATTGAGTCTCATTTTTAAATAACGTTCCACTATAAAATATCAATTGTCACGTTATTGCTTTTACTTTTCCATGTATGTTCAATAATCTCTGACATATTGTAAATTTTGTGAAAAAATAATTTATGACAAAACCAATAATTTATAACTTCATGCAGAAATATCTAAAATGAGAGTCGAAGAGACTTTTGTGATGGGCCATGATAGTTTTACAGAAAATGTTTAGAGATAATTGAGTTGAATATTTCTTCGATTTTATTCTTACAAGAAAAATCTAAATCTCAAAAGACATTATCTCCTAAACTTAAGGGATATGGGTAAAAATAAAATTGAAAATTTGTCTTCCCCAATTATGTTTACAATTTTAAAATGTCAAAAAGTAGGGTTCTGTTAATAAAATTAGTGACTTCCTGTCTTCGAATGTGACTAAATAACCTCTTTTGATAAACTTATTACATCGAAATTGATGTCGATCGATAAAACGTAACCGATTTACCTAAAATGGGACAAATGGTGTTTGTGCCACACATATAAATGGTTTTGTGCCATTAATTACGCAAATTTTTAAAGGGGTGTATGAAATAGAATTGAATACGTTTTATTTCAGTATTTATCAACTTAATACAACCATCCGTTATTGAAATCAAATTTATTAATTGTAAAAAACAAAATGGTGGCTAGCGGCTCAACAAAAAATTTTTGGATATACGTTCAAACGAACCTTTTTAATTATTTTGGATTGCTGAATAACCTGGATAATTTTGGGACAGTTAAAGCTGAAAAACCAACAGAGGACTCGAATTTGGAAAGCAACCCAATTTTGTTGTAAGAATACAAACGAGTGACTATCGTACGACGACAAAGGCATCATGTTATACGACAACGGCCACCGTAAAGGCAGCCAATAAAGTTCCAGCCATTGGTTTGTGTTTTGGGCGTTTGGTTCCTACTCTCAGTCGAATCCAACTGTTATTATCACTCTACATATTCTTCTTTCTATCCAAGGATTACACTCACAAAAGTATTTCATTCCAAAATATACTTAAAATCATGTTAATTTCATGTAGACCCAAAGAAGGAATATTCTACTTCATTTTAATGTTAGTTGTTTCCAAACTTAAAATTATTCATGCTTACAATAATTTAGGAAAAATCCAGATAATTTTATAAGATATGTATTTCACTTTACAGTATACGAATGGGCCATATTTATTTATATCTTAATTTTTTGTTCCGCTTTTTAGAGTGTTTTTTGTTTAATGGAAAATAATTTATTTCAAATTCACTTATTATTAAGGTTATAAATGTCCACGCATCCAAAAAAGACCTCAGTTAGGTCACACAAACTTATGATTGGAGAAAATTACAATACAGAGACATGTTAAAAACAATAATGTGTCCTTGAATTGATGCGTTGTATAAAAATGTATTGTAATATAGAACAAGAAAATAAAACATGTATATTTTACTTATTGTCATTTTATCACTTATGTTTTATAACGTGTTACTAAGTTCCTCTTACTTTTTTATTTACAAAATTGAATATACATTTTTTTAAACAAAAAAATATATCTATGAGTATAATAGGTACGTTCTAAATTCGTTTTAGTAACAAACGATTTATTTGTTGTTGTTGTTGTTATATTTACGTTTAAATAATAGTTCCTTCTCATGAAAACTATCTATTTGCATTGTTCCATGAATTGAGACATACTAATCAAAACAAGTTCAACCTTGAACCCCAACATAAAAGACAGTTACCTCTATAGAGGTGCTTCAACAGTTCGTATTGTTCCAAAGCTCTCGCCTCCTCACCGGGCCATTGTCTCCTTGGAGCCGAGCTTCTATCACATCTAATCTCCATACAACAGTTGGAATCTAGTTTGTATCTAGTTGAATCTAGTGGCGAGTCTTTGATTACAAGGGACTATTCTTTCATCACCCGTTACCAACAAGTCAAGCAAAGAACTGCATTCTCTTAGCAATAATTAATATAGATGAGAAAAGTAAATAAGGGTGATTGATTTATTGTGTAGTTCTTGAATTACATTGAACAAAATATGAAGTGGACGTTTTAAAATTGCATATTTCTGGTACATAAATCGAATTTAAGTTTTTTTTTTTTTTTTTTTTTTTGAAAAAATTACACGTTTAATTTTAGTGTTCAAAGCATTAAGTGGCCTATTAATAACACGTATAAATGGATTTTCTTACAAACAACATCAGTATTTACTTCCAAGCTGAATTTTTATTTCTTAAACAAGATGAATATAAACCAATATATTTGAAGAAGGTCTTTTAAGAGAATATTTTGTACGGACGTAGTGAGATACCCAAACCAATGATACTGATTACCGATACTGAGACATTCCCACTGAGACATCCCCACCAAACCTACACTTTTCCTTCCTATGGGTTTCGTCGTCCATACTCTCACCAGAGCGGGGAACGTACCTGATCTTGACATTCTTTTCACTACAAACGTTCCGGAACGGCATTTCAATTGCTAAGAATGGTTTAAAGACACAGTCTGTAACCTAAGTTCCCGGAACCCGTAATTCCATTTTCCCAATCGATATGCACAAAGCACCGGACGTGGTGGTCGCCGCATTTCAAAACTCGAACATTCCATCCATGATCCACTTCCTGCTAAGCGACCAAAGAAGCTATTTTCTGAAAACACACAAATGATCTTATCGGTAGTGTGAGCCACACATCAGCCCCTGGTACACAAAAGGTGCTCTCCAAGCACCCTCCAGCATGCAGTCACTCCCCTTTAGTCTTACAAAAACGTTGCAACCTATTCCAACCAAGAACCCACAGGAGAATACAAATATGCTACGAATAAATATTTACAAAGTGTAGATTTTTAATAACGTAACGGCATTTTATTAGCAATATCGTGTGTTAAAAAAACGGAAAAAAACATACGAAAATGTAGTTAAAAGTTAAATATTTAAATACATGGGGTTTAAAATAATACATTCTAGAAAACAAAAGTGGGTTTAATATTTTTTTCAGTTTGTTTTTGTAACGAAGAACTAAATGTGGTGTAGTTGCCTTTATCCGTTCCACAACAGGATGTAATGTGTAACCCAAGTGACCGTTTCACCCCTCTCAACACAGCAGAACAAAAGCGTAGGCTGGATCTCAATTTCACACCTCTTCAAAACATAAATGGAATTTAAATTGAAACTATGATAATAATATTTTAGCAAAAACATTATATTATTTCAAATGTAATCTACCAATATTTATAATAATTGCTTTATAATTGTGAGGCCTTTCAATATCAAAGATATCAGACATTTCACAAACTGAAAATAGTATATTTAGAATGTTAGTTTTGAATAATTGACGGATTTTATATGATCTGCTGAATTTAATTTATAAAGTTATACAGTAGAACTTCCCATATCCAACCATGACAGGAAAATTTAACTTAAAACATGCGTTATCCTTAGTAACTCGTTTACAAATCTTTTTATTGACTTATTTTGTACAACTGAAATTAATATGGCTTTTAATATCGTAAAGAAATAATATTCAGAAGAAGTCCAAAATATAAGTCTGAACGAAACGTATCTTACTAGATCGATACAATAGAAAAATACGTTCATTAACAGATGCATCACTACTGAAATCTTTGTGGTAATATATTGGCTCAACAAGCAACTTATAAAACGCTTATAAACTTGTTTTTTTACAAAAGCACAATATCATCTTCTTAAAAAGTTATAATTACAATCATGGGTTAGCCTTCGTCTTTCCAATTTACAGAAACTTGATATTTTTTCCATGCGAATTAATTACGGGTATGAAAAAAATTACAACTAATATATATATAAATTTCGTCAACAGTTTTGAAATTCCCTTAAGGGTGGAATCAGCTGCTGTGAAGTCACCAACCGCCACGGGAGTGCCCCAAGTCTATTGTCTTCCCAATATTTACCCTTTACTGGAGGGACCAAGCACTTAGCGCCCTTCCCCTCTGTTTACTACTGAAAGACATTCACTTCCCACTTCATTGATTTACTAATAATGTTTATCAAGGTCAACAAAAATAATTATTTTATAAATTTTAATGAAATAAAATATAAGGATGTGGTACACCTGAATTTCTCGAACCTTGTTCATACATGACGTGTATAAAATAAAAAATCAAACTTTACACAAAATGAAGATTGTAATTGTAAAAGTACCGAGTGAATGAATTTTTATTATATTTTGAAGACTATTATATAGTATAATATTAGAATGCCTGTAGTTATGTATTTAATTCCAATTTCGAAATCTAGCAAATACATTTTGTTTTGACCCAAAAATATTGAAAAAGACAGCCTTAAGCAAAGAAAAGTCGTGTTTGTTTCGAAAAAATATTTTGAAAATAAGAATTTTTGAAATTGGTCTTATGTATTGTCTTTTTCTTGTTGAAATAACAATTGAAGTTTAACAAAAATACAGCAGCATAAATTTGTAAGATTGAATTTGCACCATTTGCTAAATTTGAAAAAAATTAAATAAAATGAAAATAAATTATACCATGAACATTTTTTACGATTAAAATTTTGGCTTTGAAAAATATATTAATTTCTTTTTAAAGAAATGAGATAGGAACTTTTCATCTTGATAAAAGTTAAATTTTTGAAATGAGAAATATATTTCAAAGATTCTTCCCTATCTAATTTCCAAAATATTTGTGGAACGTTAGATTTTTATAATTCAATCATTAAAGAAAAGTTTCTTTCTCAATAGTATGTGGTAACCATATTATGTAGGAGAAAATGTAAAGAGGAGATATTAGTAAAAGATCACTTAAGTTGTGAGTAATTTAAAGTAGAAGTATATCATTTTGTACAATGTTTTATTTTATGTTTTTTGCTGGAAAGTCTTTTAATGAAATTTATATTATATATTATTAAAGAATAATAATATATTTTTTATATTGATTATTCCTAACCATAAAATGTCTTAAGTCTTAATCGTGATAGAATCGTATGGTAATAAATACAGTATAAATTTAATTGAAATAAAAATAATAATGAAGTGGCAAAATGTTTTTTACTATGTAAAAAATGTATTTTCTAAATACATTTTTAATATAGACACAACATTATCTTTTTATAAACAACACTAAGGATGTAAACAGGTTGCGACTCGCCCAGGTTTAGCGTCAAACGGCGCTCCGGGTGTGTTCTGCCTACCTGACAGTGTCCGAGCCTGCCGTCCTGGTGGTCGCCGGAGTCATCCCTTGAAGCTTTTGGCAGTAGAGAGGAAGACGATTAAGCTAAAAAAAGTAACGTAAATTAAACAATTTGAATGACGTATGGAATAATCTCGTTGATAAGAGGCGTTGATAATGTTACTCATGTGAGAGAAACTTTTAATAAGAAGAAGTAATTTAAACGTATCCTAATAAATATCTAATTTATAATTATTATTTATTGTTCTAAATTTAAACATTGCAATGGTTTTATATTCAACCCAATCAAATCGCGTAGTTAATAAAGTGTCCAATTCTAACTAACTCATTTATGGTTATTGGGTAGTGAAATATTCCAAAAGTTTTATAATCTAAACAATCGTAACATTACCAATAAACGAATGGAATTTAAAAACTCAATTCATTATCACCCAAATCATTCATAGTCTTACTTATGTAATTAAACCCATTTCAAAGACTCTTCTGAGGCAATAAAACATCTGTAATATTATATTAATGGGAGAAAAGTATTCGGTATGTATTTTGTAATGAAAAGCGTTTACACTGCGACAGTAAATGGAACAGAGTGTTCTCAATGGGAGGACATCTCCCGTCATTAGACGCGTCATTTCATCCTGTTTGAACATCGCATCTCACAAAACCAGAGTTTTATATTTCATAAATAAATTTAGTAAAGAATATTAATCCATTAAATAAATATAGTATTTACTTAAGCATTCATAACATATTTTGTATAAAGTTGTTGCTTTTTAAATTATCATGTATATTTATTTTTTAAATTGTCTAAATGGGCTTAGTATGTTGTAAGCGTAGTTGTAGCTAAAGTACATTAAGATCCTCAAATCCCCCTTGCATTATACATTTTCCACCTCGGATCCCTATTTTTAAATAAAGATATACTTTACTTAATACATTAAAAGCTATCAATACTGGGTTTACCATCAATGAAAATTTAATATTCAAATTCATAAAAATGTTATGTCCAATCGAGTTTCAATGAAACTTTTAGTTGAGGATTATATTTAATGTTTTAGGGCCTAAATAGGATTTGCATGATTCTCCAATGGTGTTTCATCGCTCAGGCATTGTTTACTCTACACAGAACAATCGCAATATAATAAAGCCGGATTAGCCTAAACGCCAGAATAAACATGCATTTCGGTTTTGTCTGGAACTTTTTCATAATAAAACACTGTGATATATAATTCGCAAGAAGGTGGACGCTAAATTTATTAAAGTTATAGATTTTTTGATAGGTTTTAACGAAATTACGAAATTAGTTAAGTAAATGATATTTATATATTTTAGCTGGAATGTCAAGAAACTCAATATTGAAAATAGTTTCATTTATGAACAAGGTGTCACTTCAAATCATCTTCAATACACTTTATCCCATACGGTATGAGTCCCACCGTTAATATATTGTAATCCGATTAAGCAAAAAAATTCATTTTCGTCTACTACCGTCACCATAACCACTTATAATGATAGTACAATTAATACTAAGGTACAACCAAGGTGCATTTAATAAGATTGTCCTAAACAAAATACAAACTCGTAGCTTTATAAGCTTAGAACGAAACAGGAGGAACAATATGAAACAGTTTTGCATTAGAATCGACATTTGATGAAAGAAGTGTTGTATTAGAGATGACGAAATTAGCATGTAAGCTGATAGTTCATTTTTTATTAATGATTTAGTTTTTACTTGCCTGACCTAAACACCAGTGTGGTTTATTGGGAATGTAACGATGAGTAGGTTAAAATGATACTTTGCGTAGCTACAATTTGTCCGGGTGACCGCTTAACCTAAGATTGGTTGACATGCTTATTGCTTAATACTTACAAATAAGTTGGAAATTTTAAAATTTCTTATAAAATAGCGTATGCTAGTACTGTTTTCAGCCTTATTTACATAGTGTTTGCATAAACTACCTTTATGTTACGTAGTTTTGATATTTTATAAATTTAATGTTTTTTTTTTTTATTTTAACAAATTTCTAACTTTTGATGTTTATATAATTTTTTTATCCTGGGATATTTGATATGAAATGTAAATGGTGCAAAGTATAAATTTCATTTGTTAAAAAACATGAATGTAATTGAAATATTGTACTTTTTATTAAATGTAGTTTAATTGTTTTTCAAACTTTATTTGTGTTGTTCGTACTTACAAATAAGGAATATATTTTAATTTTTTTGCATATTGAAAAACTATCTATAAAATTACTAAATAAGAAAATACAGTATAAACTATTCACTAAAATTTCTGAACTTAAATCTTCCATTGGTTCAATTTGGCATATGTGTTATTTTTTCAATATTATTTATCATTTTTAAATGTTGAGGTTTTTTAGGCATTTCCCTTTCAAATATTCATTGTGGACTACAATGACACATTATTACTACATCATTGTTCTAAGGACTGTGTCCAACACTTCAGGACTAGTAAATTCTTATGATTAAACAATATAGTTAAGCTTTAAAGACCCAGCTACGACAAGGACGGATTTATAAGCTTTAGCTATGAATATGGACGTATCAAATCTGTAAGTAGGACGAGTTGAATGAACAGCAGGTATTGTGCGGAGAGTGCTTCAGTAGTATCTCACCTCTATTGTTGTCAGTATATCAAGTGTTTAACAAGTTCTTAAGTCAAAATGCTGTCATGAGTATCATATCTGTTGTCAAACAGCATTTATGCAAATTATTATGAGTTAATAAACAGTTATTCATGCTTATTTACCTAAGTGGAGTGTTTTCGTTCCATATTACGAAATATACTTACCATTCAGCGATTGCACCATATAATTTAATGAGTTATTTTATAGCGCAAATTTAAATTCTCGAATTAAGTACTTGGTATTAATTTTTAACCGCATTAAAAATAGTTTTTTTTAAGTTTGTGACGTACTTAAGTAAGTAATATAGGTTTTTTACAGGTTAAAACCAGTTAATATTCTGGTGGTTATAGATTTTACATGTAAAAATTATTAGGTTAGAAATGTTAATAAACTTATCCTCTTCAAATGATTTACTTAATTTTTATAATAATTGAAGTAATTCAGAGCAATGTTTTTTTTTATGGAATACACTATGGACCATAATCATTGCATATTGGTAATAAAGAAAGCTTGTTTATATTTCCCTACACAGTATTCCTACAACGATTAATTACTTTATACAATATTAATTTTTTCAATATGCTAACAAAACGTCTTCCATCACTACTTGATATATTTATTTTACTTGAGCAATGAGCAGATAAGTACAGTAACAATAATTAGGTTTGGGAAGTTTTGTTACTAAAACAGTTAATTGAAATTGAATCCAATCAATCACTAAAACTGTAAAGTACGTCCTTTCTGCTAAACCTTTGTGACATTGACGAGTCTGCAGTACCCACCACCTTGGATTTTTATTCCCATAAGTCTAAGGTTCAAGCCGAAAAATCATACCTTTTTTAATATTGGTTAATACAAATAATTCGTATGTGATTTTAAGGAAACATTAATATCTAGAGGTAGGTATGTGAAATA